>CAUYON010059398.1:0-28316 GCA_963573935.1 Arctocebus calabarensis | reverse complement strand
AGTCCCAGCTACTTGGGAGGCAGAGGCAAGAGACTCGCTTGAGCCCAGGAATTGGAGGTTGCTGTGAGCTGTGATGCCACAGCACTCTACCCAGGGTGACAGCTTGAGGCTCTGTCTCAAAAAAAAAAAAAAAAAAGATATTTACAGACCACCTGTTGTTTGCCTAGTGCCATGAGAAATGAAGAAAAGTAGATGGCCCGATCTTGGCTGGAGGAGTTTATTGCTTATTTGAGGCTGTAAGACAGAAAAAGAGATAGGAAGTGTTATATCTTATATGGGTACTTTGGGTACCCAGGGGGATCCTGGGATTCTAGGATTCTAGTAATCCTGTGATTACTGCCTCACAAAATGTCATCCAAGAAGGCTTGATAACCTTAAGCTACCATGGACAATAGGGTGGTTACCCAATCCCTGGTGGTGTGGAGTTACTGTAAATACTCTAAGAACCAGCTCAGGTGCCCCTTCTCTGGGAGGACCTCCCCAGTGGTCAAGTTGGTGCTTCCTTCCTATGTCACTCTTCCCTTTGCACTGTTTTGTAACTGATAACTTAGTTTACTGTTGCCTTTTGGTAACTCCCTGAACTCCTTGAGCAGGTACTGTACCTTTTTTTTGCTATTTTTTACACTATACATTGCCTGGTTCATACCAAATACCAGATCTTACTGACACCTGCTTGCTAGGAGGCATAAGAATCTGCTCATTGGACTGCTTCTATCCAGGGTGAGGATATTTGAGAGATGTGTTCAGTTGGTCTTCTGACAGATGTATAATAAGTGCTGGATCCCAGAGAGATGATGTATAGAGCTTTTCCTACAGATTGTGTTGTTTCCCTCTGCAGCTAGACAGCTCTTTGACTCAGTGTTATGAACTGAATATTTATGTTCCCCACCTCTAAGTTTATAGGTAGAAGATATGATGGTATTTGAAAGATAATTAGGATTAGATGATGTCATCAGGGTGGCACCACCATGACTGAGATTAGTGCCCTTAGAAGAATCATGAGAAAGAGCAGAATCTCTGATTCTGCTATGTGAAGACACAAAGAGAAGAAGGCCATCTGAACTAGGAAATGGGCCTTCACTAGATAATACATCTTGGAATTCTTGATCTTAGACTTCCCAACTTTTAGACTGTGAGAAATAAGTAACCAGTCTATGGTGGTTTTGTTATAGTAGCTTGAATGGAGTGAGACACCTAGGAAGCTCCTGTGGCCTCCTGGTAGACCATGATCATCTTGAAGTTTCTCTGGGGCTTTTAGAAATCCAGACTTCAATGTAGTTCCAGAACTAGTGGGTAGAAATATAAGGCAAAGTTAGTACCCATACGTCAGTTTTCAGGATATATTTTTTTGTCTCATTAATGATCTCTTTTATTCCCTCCTCTACCACTTCCTTAACTCTATCACCTGTTTTAGGTTCAGCATAAATCCCTTGCACACAGGAAGCCTTTGTACTCTTAAGTGCCTCTTCTCTGAACCATTATTACCCCCATTATGCTGTGAATAATTGTTCAATTATTGTTCTCTTTATACTGTCAGTCATCGTTAGCTTTAATTACTTTGCCAGATAAATTTATCAGCTACAGTAATTTAGAGGACTCCAGAGTTTGGTGACTTTGGAGAAAAGTTCATAAAACAGGTACTTCTTGATGGAGGGCACAGAAAGTAGAAAGGAAATATCTGGGTATTCATTAGATATTCCTTAGTGAGGCTCTCTGAGGCTGATAGTATGGGGCAGCTTGAGTAAGACCCTCAAAGGAATGCAATGGTGGAAAACTACTCCTTTGCTTGTTCATGAGTCAGTTGGAGACAGAAGGCTCCAATGTGATCTCATCAAAGCTTCTACCTTGATCATGACCATATATTCCTATGTGTGTGTGCAAGTGTATGTGTGCACATGTTTGTGTGCATGTATGTGTTCTGTGCATGTATAATTGTGTGTGTGAGTGTGTACATATGTGTGTTGAGGGTGTGTGTACATGTTCATTAGCATTGTCATACAGTATTCAACAACCTCTTGTGTTAAACACAGCCGAGTTTCTCCCATTCATGAATGAGGGGTCTAAGGCTTGAGGAGTGATTTGCTCATGTCCTGCACATCAACATGTGCTCCCAGGTCTTTGACTCCCATGACAGCTTCTCTGTTCCCTTTTCATATCTGAAATACAAAAGAGATAAGTATTTGCCCTCACCTCTTTCTTCAAAGATTTCAATGTAGATTTCTGTCTTGAATTTTACCATAATGGTTCACAATGCTATGCCATATTTGTATCATCTAATATTCTTTATCATGGAATAGATAGCAAAACTTCCTCTGAGAAAGTGCAATTAAATCTGGGATATCAAGACCAAAGGGAGAGAAAAATGAAAATATGCAAGACCCATGAATCCACAGGATCATGAACCTTGTATATATCTATTGAACCTTGTATATGTCTCTGGTTCCAAAATCTGAAGGGAAAAAAGGAGGTTAAATTGCTTATTTGTTCTTAAGAAAATAGCAGTTTTGACCAAATAAGTCATTTACAAGCATTTAGATTTCAGAGAAGTCTTTTCATGGGTGTTTATGCAATAGTTATTCAAAATTTATTCAATAGGTATTTACTTACTAGTTACATTGCAGCTGGTACCATGCTCAGATGTGAATATTAAGAGCAAAGAAACATTGTCCTTGTCTCTGTGAAGCTAAGTCTACTGAGGGAGAAGGATGTTTAAAATCATACTCTTTTATATATCACGATAGGGGCAGTTATGGAAAAGGATAAGACGATGGGAGAAAATCTAGAAGGACTTGGTTTATTTTGTGAATTACAAAAGATCTTTTGAGAAAGTGATATTTCAGCTTAGAATAAAAGGGCGACCAGGTTTTACCAATACGGAGCTTTGGGAAGAACAGACATCAAGTTCAGCAAGAACAGCAGACATGAAGCTTCCAAGGCAGGTAAGAGACGCAATGCATTCCAGAAACTTTAGGGAAAACAATGTGTTAGTGTGGACTTTAGAGGGTAAGGGGGAAAATAGCCTGTGATGAGCCATGAGAGTTGGAGGGGATGAGTCCCCCTTTTTCCCCAAAGTCTTACTGACCTGAGTAAGATGTGCCTTTTATTCTGAGACAAGCTATTAAAATTACTCAAGATTCTCAGTAAGACATTCCTACTGAATCTTCTAAGGAAGATTTGCAGTTTACATTTAAGACCATTGCTCTGACTGTTAGCAACCATGGCAAATGAAGTGTGGGGAGACAAGAGAGCAAGCAAGATGTCCTTGCAAGAGCTGAGGTGGTCTGGAAGTAGAGTGAGACATGGATGTACTAGAATTAGGACCTCAACAGCCTTGATGCAACCACTTTGCATCAAGGGAAGGCAATTACTGCCCAGAGAAAAATTGTGAACAATACCCCTCAAACCTCCGAGCCCCAGAAATCAGGACCTCCAGAAAAGGGTAGTGCAGAAATCTAACTAACTAACCCTTGGCTAAAATGACTAATAGCATCTTTCCTGCTTTAATTTTCTGGGAAGTAGGACACATTTAGAGGGAATATTCATACTCAAAGCCAAAATGTGGGTGCCACACAGTCACTATAGCTCACATCTGGGAGTTTTCAGCAAGTAATTGAGAAAAAAAAAAAGCTATTTTTAGTTCTTTTGTGTGTTCTTTTTGTCGTAAGCTGAGAGTTCGGTCCCACAGTTGTCATAGTGAGTGGAGCAGACTTGACAGCTCCTGGCAGAGCAAAGCACAAGTATTTCCTGCAAATTTTCTTCCGAGTAAATGGGTTTCCCTCCATGAGCAGATGCTTACACTCATCTATGACTCACTTCTGAGAAGCTCAGCTCGTCATGGGTTTGAAGAAAGGAAGAGGCCTGGCATCAGGCCCAGTGCTGGTGACATGGTGGCTTCTTGCCCACTTCTTTGTAGTTGCCCCAGTGGGCACATCTGTGCTCAGAATTTGTCAGCTCCTGTAAAAAGACAATGAAGCTTTGTTCTCTGCATTCAAAATGATGACTTCATGGTTCTTTTAAGGCAGAATTAGAGTTGGGGGAGAGGAGGTGGTGAATTAATGGAGTTAAAGTGGGCACACCACAAAGATTGAGTTTCACATTGGATAACATTTGGAATGCTCCCTATATCTTGGAAACTGTGAAGTCCAAAGCATTAAGTAGGTTGGCAGTAAGGATCCAAGTTTCCTCCTATTTAGCTGATTTTAAAAGGAATTATGAGTACCCGAGCTCTCAGGGTGACGGATGTAGGACTTGCTTTTCCTTTCCTGTGTCGAAAGCATGATGTTGAGCAGTGGCTTTTAACATTTTTTGACAATGACCCATAGTCAGAAGAACGTTTTATATTGTGAGTCTGAACATGCACATGAAAAACTTTTCATAAGAAAATACCACTGCAATGTGTAATATGCACAAAATAACCCTTATGATATTACAGTAGTCAAATTATTGCATTTGTAAAAATCTGTTCGTGACCCAATATATCAGTTTCATGATCCCCTAACAAGTTGCAACCTGCAGTTGGAAAACACAGGCATTGAGTAAAGAGCATTGGTTTTGGATGTCAAGGCTCAAGGCCTGGCTCTCTAACTTCAGTGCTAGGGGAGGCTTTCTGACCTTACATATAGGGCTTAGGTTATGCTTCAATGATAAATACCTAAAACTCCTCAGTGGCTTAAAACATAAATGTTTATTTCACACTCATGATACATAGGGGGTTCAACTCCTTGTAGTGACTCAGACATCAAGGCTGCTGGAGCCTTCATGTCAACTCTGCTTATTTGTCTGCTGCAAGAGTAATTTGACACGAAATTGACTGTTCAGTCTGACTTTCCCTGGATGTATGAATCTGGCCAAGTCATAGAACTGGAGTTGGCTTCATGGGCTTGTGATCTTGTGTAGTCACATAATCCCTGGTGCTCAGAAAAGCCTGTGCTTGCCTCACTGTTCTACTGTCACTGTCTCAAAGTGCTCAAGTTGATAACTTTTTAATGAGAAGTTTCATGTTTTCATTTTTTGCTGGCCTCCACCAATTATGTGGGTGGTATGAACATAATCTTTGAGTCTTTATTTCCTCATCTGTGAAATTGGTTAATAGTACAGAGCTCATAGGGTTTTCAGAAGGACTAAAAGAAAGTAGCCACCGTGGCCTACCTACAACAATTCAGATAGAATTATTTATAAACTTGCTAAGTTCATCTTCAGTCATTGTACTATAGAAATCTCTTCTTAATCACATTAGTCTCCTCATCTTGAAAAATGATATTTCTTTGTCTCCCTCCCCTCCCTTTTTCTTATCTGAATTTCATTTATTCTTCAAAAGCCAATTGTAATGCCTCCTTGCCACCATCTTCTGTGACCGCCTGAGCTCTCTCAGAATGCGAGCTAATGGCTTAAACCATTAATCATGGGTTCCTCCTCCACGAGCCTCTTGCTGCTATTCCTTCTCCTTCTGATGCTTCTTGAATCCTCCTTACTCAGGACCCCTCATTTCTTGCCTAGAACATTGAGTAGCTTCCTCTGTAGAAGCCCCATCTCCAATTGGCCCTCCAATCCCTTCTATGGTGCCAGTCATCTTTGCATTACCTTAAACTGCCCTCTCTACCATGCCATCTGCCTTTTCAGAAGGCTGCTGGGGCTCCTGTCAACTAAGGAGCACAGGCCCCCCTCTTGCAATTAGGATGTGCTTTCAGCACCCTCTTCTAGTCACATTTTCCTCTCCTCCCCTCATACACTGGCTCGTGCATTCCAGCTCCACGCACTGTCTCAGGTACAGAGCTTATTCTCCTGTCTTAAGTTCTTTGCAACACTATCTTCTTTATATTAAAATGACCTATCCTCAACATAAAAGTCAGCCTACCTTTCACTGCTCGGCTGAAATCCATCTTCCTCCCTCAAAGACATTCTGTGCAGGCTCAGAGTGAAAAGACTTCTTCCTTCCTTTGAATCCCAGGAGTATTTCTTAGAAGTTGACACGTATCTTGTGTGTGTTGGATAATTCACCCAAAATCTTGGTTGCCTTTTCTGCTGGGTCTGTGTACAAAAGAATGAAGGCAATAACCAAATACTAGAGTGGCTAGAGTATAGTAGGCAAAAACCAAATACTGGCTAGAGTGCCAGCTACAATTTATAGGAGCCCCTTGGAATGAAGAGTCCTTCAGAAATTGCCTGGGCCTTCTCCTCATCCCCTCAGCTGTTCTGAATCCTCTCCCTTTCCCTTTGGGTACTCAGGAAACTTTGTATAGTCTTCTCATGCAGCATGCACCGCTTTCCATTTGAGTTATTTCTTGGCATGATTGGATCCCTCACTGGTCATGTTTCATTCATTATTGTAGCTTTCACAGAGACTAGTACCCAATCAGCAGTGAGTGGGTGGATTGATGGAAGCCTAGAGACCGAAATAGAAAAGGAAGTTGCTGGATACTCTGTGTGTTTATGCGGTGGTGATGGGACTCTATGTATCTATAAATGTGGGACAAAGTGGACTCTAATAACAATTCCAAACTCTTACTAGCTGAAAATGACAAATAATGTATTTCTCATTCAAATTCATGTTTGACAGGAGTTGGACACCATTGCGCTCTTCACCTTGGAACAACGGCTGACAGAGAGAGGACTCACTGGGGGACATGCCATTCTGTGGGAGAAGGAAAAGAAAGATAGAGGAGCATGCAATGGCTTTCTATGGAGAAATAACTCATATCATTTCAACACATCTTGGAGAACAAAGCAAGTCTCATGGCCATAGGAAGGGTGATACTCTCAGAGGGCTGAAGCAGGTAGAAAGGGATGGGGGTATTTTGACAGGAACACAGTCTTCTACAGTCAGGCAGTGCTTCATGCAGAGGGAACTCCACTGGCATACAGCACTTGGTCTCTGTGCATGCCCACATTCATTCTGACTGGGGGTGTGTGTGGAGGGGCTCATCACTGTGTGAGTTTGGATCCAGGAACTGGGTGTGCAGAGTGTTGGATTCTTTCTGACTGGGCAAGAGCTGCCTCTAGGGAGCTTGTCTTTACTTCTCTCTTTCAGGGATCAAGGTACCGACTCTCCAGGCCTAGGCTTACCTACAACTTGCTAGATAGGTCTGTCCCATCCTGGAATTCCGTTCATTCATTGACAGTGCTGTGTTCTTCTATATAAGATGCACAAGAAACAAGGCAATGTTTTGACTTTCTTTTGCCTTTATTCCTCCATTTTATTTCTCAACTCGAGCTTGTAAGAGGAACTGCATTTATCCTATCCCAATCTTATTCCTTTGCAGATATCAGAGAACAGTAAGGATAGGACATGGGAGACTTCTTTGGTGAACACTATTCTATTCAAAATTCACACTCTGGAAAAATCATGAAGCCTGATTATTTTCACTCATCTTGGCCAGCACACACTGTGCCCAGAGAGTTCTTTGTGAGGGCACACATTTCCTATGTAATAGGGTATTTTTCCAGAGGAGAGATTTGAGATTCATGTGTTTCTGGCAATTGTCTAATTGTACACATGCTTGGTGCTCGCATTTTTAACAGGAGGCAGGAGAGAAATGAGAAGTAAAAGTGAAGAAGAAGATGTCATGATTAATTTCTCTCCAGTCTGGCCCCATGAGAGCATATGAGGTGATATCTAAAGCTTTAGGAATCAGGTTTATAAAAAACTATGATTTTTGGCAACTGGCAGTGTACTGTGGAAAAAAGTACAAAAAGGACGATTCACTCAAAACATTTCTTTTCCCATTAATTCCAGAGCTCAGCATTTGGTAGCATTTGGCAGGATGTGTGGCACCAGGTAGTGGTGGGAAGAGGACCAGGGGAAGAAGTTGGGCTTTCACCAAGGGGACCAGTGTCCATGGCACTGGGACGTTTCCACTCAAAACTGTCTGCTGGCAGAAGGATTTTAAAGAAAGCCTGGACACTTGTTCTGAGAATGTTTGAAGTAACAAGGGAAAATACAAAACGTAATGACTGAATCATTGGGGATTGAAGCAGGTGTTGGGGGATGGTTCAAAACTGCCATCACTTACCCACTGAGGAACTTGTGATCTGATAGATATTCACAGGTTGCTGGACCCTGACACACTGGGTCACACCTACTTACAGGGACATATTCAATATTAAGCTGAATGACTTGCTCATGATGTATTAGTTTCTGACTGCTTATATAACAAATGAGCACAGACTTAGTGGTTTCAATGCATACACACTCTTGCACACACATTTATTATCTTACAGTTCTGGAGGTCAGAATCCTAATCAATGTGACAGGGCTAAAATTAAGGCATCAGCAGGTGGGCTTTCTTCTAGAGGCTCATCCATTTCATTATATTCTCCAGATTGGGATGATGATTGGCTTTCCTTGGTTCATGGCCTTTAGTCATCATCAAGGCTGGCAGTGTAGTGTCTTCTAGTTTCTCCTGACACTGACCTACCTTGCTTCCCCTTTCATATGAGCCTTCATGATAAGATCTTCATCTCAAGATACTTAGCTTACATCTGCAAAGTCCCTTTTGCCATATAACATAATGTCTTTTCTAGGGTGGGAGGTTGGGGAACAGCACTCCTTCTACTATATTCTCCAAATAGCTTTTATTGGCTTTAGTTTCATCTTGTCAAGAGGAGACAGATTCAACCTTTATTAAGCAGCCACTCAGTGCCTTTTCCTTGCTAGAGATATTTAATACTTTATTTCAGTCAGCTCCCTCTGTGAGTCTGCAAGGCAGATGTTTATTTTGTCCATACTATGAATGAGGAAACTGAGGATTGCCTGAGTTAAATTACTTGCTTCACTTATAAGAGATAGAAATGAGATTTGAGTACAAATTGGTCTGAAAACTCACTCTTTCTCTACAAGGTCAAATATCTTGTCTTTAGAGCTATTATACATCTTTTCTTATGATCAAAATGATTGGATGAGAAATACCCAGAAATTTTGTATCCTCGCTCCCTTGGAGGCAGGAAAAGTTGAAGACCCTCTCAGTACTCCTTGGTAGACAGCCACTTTCTCTGTCCCTGACTCTTTTCTTTCTTCTGGTACTTGGCCTGGGTACCCTGGCTTTGTGGAACAGATATACCCAAAATGCCCTGAGTGAGTCAGAGACTCTGCCTGCATCTACTGAGTGATGAGGAGGAAAGACTTGCTGTCCAAACCTGTGACATGATTTCTGTTACAGTATTTCTGCTGAGAGAAGCAGTTCTGACCTTTGATCCTCTTCCCCATGACTACAGAGCCACAGGCGTCTGACTGATTTGGTGAAAGAGTGAGGGACACACTGGGGAAAGCCCTGGACTAGGGTCTGGGGACCAGGGGGATGCTGTCAACATTGCCTCTGACTGGTCCTTTGAGCTTGAGCTGCTTTTGTCCATGAGTCTCTGATTCTATCAGAACTCAAAGTAGTCTGGGGCCTTCTCTTCTCTTTAGAATTTAAATTATCACTGGTTAGCTAAAGGGTACCATTCTCAATAGAGTGAAGAAGATCCAAAAGACTTTAGATGGCGCGCCTTGGGAGATAACTTTGCTACGTGCTTCGCTAGCTATGGTAGAGTGGTTAAGATCATGGAACCTACAATTACAGTCCCAGCTGCCTACCTAAAGGCTGAGTTATCGGGGGCAAGCTTCTTAACCTCTGTGCCTTGCTTTCTTCAACTCTACAATGTAAATAATGGTAATGATGGCATCTGCCTTCTAGGGTTCTGAGGACTATATAGCAGTTAGATCAGTACTGACAACTTTTCTGTTCAATGAAAATGCTTATCCCATCCTCCCCCCTCATCCCCATGGCCCCTATACCAGGTGTTCTCCTGTTCATTCTTCTTGAATCCATAGTGGAAAAGGGATTTTGGCTCTGAAATCAGAACCACTTTGTTTTTGTTTTTTTTTTTTTTTAGAACCACTTTGTTTTTATATTAGGCTCTGCTATTTACCAGTTGTGTGATCTTAGGCAAATCAATTCAGTTCTCTGATCCTCAGAACTTTTCATCTTTAAAATAGATCTAATAATAACAGCAACTTCATGGGGGGTATGTGTAGGTAAAAAATTAATAAAACAATACGTGTGAAGTTCCTAGAGTGCCTGGCTATGGAAAATGCTCTCTTTTGGTTGTCAACCTCATCTTATGCCTGCTTTAAATTTAATTTCATTTTCTAAAGTGTCAGGAAACATAATTTGATATTTTGGACAAAGTTAAGCTTTTGTATTGAACTCAGACACTTGTAAATATGTGTGTTAAACCATGTCCTTATGAAGAACAAGGGGAACAGATTTTTCTAGCACCCTCTGCCCACCAACGCACAGCCTCAACATCTGCAAATAATAAATGCCGAGAGGAGGATTATAGTTGGCCACCCCAATGCATCTCAAGCATTACATTTTTAAAAAAATAAAAGGATGAACCCAGGAAACAGCCATAAACTTCAAAGCATTTATTACAACATGGACATATGGTGTTAAGAGATCTATTCAAAATTTTTGGCACTGGGCCTGCTAAAAAATTGTATTTGGACTACTGGTGTGTGGAATGTTGGGAAGGGACAGAAGAGGGGAGCCGTGTGTCCCAGACTGGCCTGGACTGACTTTGAGAGTAGACCCGGGGAACAGTAGACTTAACACAACTCTAGACTCCTCCGGATTCAAGCAAGGAATCAGAAGGCTCAGAACAGTGAGGATATGTTGGGTAGAGGGCCAAGGAAGGCAGGGGGTGAGAGATTCCATCTGCTTTGGACTCAGACCCCTTCTACTTGGATTGCCGGCAATGATAATTATGGCAACTGACATTTATCAAGCAATTGCAATGTGCTAGATGGCTCTACATAGGATTTAACTTACACTTCATAACAAGCTTATTGCTATTATTACTATTTCACAGATGAAGAAATAGAAGCTCCAAAAGTTTCAGTAAATTGTCCAGAGCCATAAAGCTCAAAATGCAAAACCAGAATTTGAATATAGGTCTATATGATGCTGGAATACTTTCATGAAACCGTTTAAAGGAAACAGGTAACATGAACTGTGAGTGGGATACACCCTGATCTGTGTGAAGGCCAAGCAATAGATCAAATTGCTCTTGGACATCCTCTTGGACATCCAAGATTTTGGCAGTCTAAGACTTCCCTTTTCTGAAGTGAATGCCTACGTATCTAAATGAGTTTTTCCAAATAAGCTGCTCAGCACTCTTGGTCTATGCATCCCTTGTAAATATTGTCTCCTCTCAAAAGCATTAATTCTATCTACTTAGAAGTTGTCTGCCTTGCTGTTTGCTAGGGAGTAAATTCCTCTTTGACCAGATTCTTACAAAACTCTCAGGACAATGAAGGCCTAGGGCATGTTTTTAAATTGATTATAGGTATCCCTGGAGCATTTATTTCTTTTGTTTTGGTAACAGGAGGAATAGGAATGTTTCCAACTGAACACGTTATTGCTATAGGTGTGATCTCAGATCCAATGTCAGGGGATGGGATTTTCTGCCCTTGATCTTGGTTCACTCTGGTCCCCCAAATTTGACATCTTCTCCCATGCTCCCAGAACCCATTATCTACCCACCATGGTCTGAAATACCACCATGTTTTGACTAAAAATTGATAATCTAGTTTTTTTTCCCTTCCTCAAGCCTTGCTTCCTCTAATCCAGTGATTTTCAACTGGTGTGCTATAAGAGGAACTTAGGTTTGTGCTGCAAAAATTTTTGAAGATCATTAATTAAATTTTTTATAAAAGGATTTCAAAGCATAGTAAGTATATTCCTTTTTGTTTACTTTTTTAAAAAAATCCACATAATTTAAGTGTGCTGTGGAAGGTTAGCTCTGGGTTCAAGTGTTCCATGAGATAAAAAAGACTGAAAAACATTGCTCTGAACCATTCTGCTGGAAAAGAAAAGAATTATGTTATAAAATAATACAAGCATATGGAAAAGTACCCACTCATATCATGAATAACTTTGTCACTTACAGTTAGCAACTTTTAAAATTACATACATATGTGTCCGTAAAAGCAATATGCAGTATTGGTTTATATGCATTTGAACTTGGTGTAAGTTCCTTTTTAAAAATGCAACCTTATGTTTTGAGAATTATCTATGTTGATATATGTTTATTCATTTTTTGTGTGTGTTTATTCAATTTTAAGTGTTCTACCTTTTGTGAATATTACAGATTTTAGTATATCCCCTCTTCTATTGGTATACATTACAGTTGGTTTCAATTGCTTTGTTCTTATAAACAACACTGCATTAACCATCCTTTTATACACATTTCTTTGTAGACATTTGTATAAGTAACTATGGCGTATATACCTAGATGTGGAATTTCTACATAGAGTATGGTCAATTTATATTAATTGTTATACCAATTTATTTTCCCAACATTGTATACTTTCATTTCCCACATCCTTACCAATAATTGATATTATCAGATATGTAACAATCTTATGGGTTTGACAGTGCTTCATTTACAAAACTTGTATTTTTACTGAGAATAATTTATGCACATTTATATATTACATTTTAACTTGCACTTGCTAGTGAGAATAATTACCGTTATGTATGCTTATTGGCTGCCGAAATTTCCTCTATTATGACTGTCCAGTTTGTGTCTTTGTTAGTTTTTGTCTTGAATTTTTAGTACTTTAGTATTTATTTTCTTGATTTGTAGACATTTAGATATAATTTGCATAATAGTCTATATGTTAATGTTTATTAGTTAAAAATTACACAAAACTTGCAAAAAACATCTTTGAATTTGTAGTTTATTGTTAACTTTTTTTTTTTTTGTGGTTGTGTCTTTTAACAGATACAAGATCTTTAGTTTCCCTGTAGTCAATTATATCAAACTTTTTATGTTTTATGATTTGAGCTTTGATGTCTGGTTCAATAAATCCTTGTTTTTGAAATCAAAGAGTTATTTTATAATTATTTTCTTATAAAAGTTTTGAAGTTATGCTTGGTACAGTGTGATCTTCAATCTATCTAGAATTTATTTTCCTTTAAGACAGGTTTAGAATTTTGTTTTGTTTCCATATGGAAAGTCAATTGTCCTTGTACCATTTATTGAACAGTTCACCCTTTATTTATTTATAATGGCATCTCTGACAATGCCAAGTTTCCATGGGTTTGTTTCAAAGTATTCATTCTATTATACTGTATTGATCTGTTTGTCTTTTGTATATAAATAACATACTGTCTTACATACTCTGTTAGAATGAGAATGAGTATCTGTTTTGGTGTGCTTTGTTACCTTTTTAAAATTTTTTCTTATTCCTTTATTCTTTTTTAAAAAGAGTATAAGTGGAGAGGCGCCTGTGGCTCAAAGAAGTAGGGGGCCAGCCCCATGTACTGGAGGTAGCAGGTTCAAACCCAGCCCCAGCCAAAAACTGCAAAAAAAAAAAAGAAGAGTATAAGTGCTGGTTAGTCCATTTCAATGAAAACCTTACTGATATTTTAAAATTGCAACAAAGAAATAGATTCTTTGGGGGAGGAATAAGGATTTCTTCTCTTCCATGACTATTCAAGATTTCCTTTGTGTATTTTAAAAAATTCTTAAAATTTTTCCCTAAAGATATTATTTACATTTTTGCTTGAATTATTCATAGGAGCTTGGAGTTGTTTTTTGTTTTTTGGTTTTTTTTTTTGCTACTGTAAAAGTATCTTCAATTTCAATGCTATTGTAAAAGTATCTTCAGGTTTATAATTGGTATAACTCTTTTCTGGAACACTCACGAATTTGTATATTGAACTCGTAACTTGCTGAATTCTCTTATTTTTTACTAATATTTTATCTGTAAAATTCCTTGGATTTCCTAACCATATTGTCTGCAAGAGAAGGCCAGTGTATCTCTTTTAGTCTCTTTTTAAAATCCCGTGTTTATTTTTTCCTACCGTGTTGGATAGGGTGTATGGGTAATGTCAAATAGTAGGGCTGACAGCAGGCAGCTTCAGCTTCTTTCAGATTTTAAAGAGAATATTTCTATTGTTCCATAATTAAAGGGGTCATACAGCATCGTGGTTAAAAATGCAAGCTCTGGGGTCAAGTGGGTTTGGATTTAGGCTCTGTCACTTAATAATTGTGTTATTTGAGCCAAATTATTTAACCTTCCTGTCCATGTTTTCCTGCCCATAAACTGAAATAAAAGAACAACAACAATAAAACTTACATCAGAAGAATGATGTGAGGGATAAATATATATGTGTCTATGTGTGTGTATATATATTTATCTTCTATTATATATAAGAGTATAGTATTTAAACAGTTCTTGGCATTAATTAAATGTGCAATAAATAATAATTATAAAGCAAATACTGATGTTTACTGCCTATTTTCAATAAAGATTCTTTATATGCTTGAAGGAATATCTATATATTCTATATCTATATATTATTATACTAAGACTATCTATATATTCTTACTTTCCCTAATTTTATTTCCCTAATTTTATTTATTGAGCTATCCAATGCTTTTTCTCCTTCTGATAGTATAATAATAATTATGTGCTTTTTGTTATTAATATTCTGCAATGGCAGTTATGTTGATAGATTTTTTTTATACCACTGAACCCTCTTTGCTATCTTGGGCTAGCAATAAACATAATCTGGTATGATCTTTTATTATTATTGTTGATTATGTTGTTGGCTCATTATATATTTGAAATTATTATTTTACATCCTCATTTACAACAGGGCTATATTTTTATTTTTGCACTGCCTTTTTGCATTTTGAAGAAGAGAAGAACTATTTGTTCCTTGATGACTAGTCAAAAATGACTATATGAGTTCATCTGGATGTGGTTTCTTTTTGGTATGAAGATTTTGACTTATCAATTAGCTTTATCTAAAATCTAATTTTGTGCAGGATTTTGACTTGTATTTCAGTCAAAATTGATAGTTTATAAGATTTCCATAAAGCATTCTATTTCTGCTATATTTTCAAATTTGCATATTTGGAAAAATTTATAAAATCTATTAAATTGGGAATTTTACAAAAATTAGCAAACATTTCTATTAATTATGATTATAAATTATTCTTTATTGTATCTCTAATCGGGTCACAATTTTATTAGTATATTTTTATTGTGATTTTTTTTTCCTAGTTAATTCTTACTGAGTTTTGAGTCTTTTTTATTAAACCAGATTTTGGTTTTGTTTAATTATCTTTTATTTTTTTGTTTTCTCTTTCATTTATATCAGTTCTTTATTTTATTCCATTCTTTTAATTTTTATTTTTGTTCTTCTAAATTATTGAGTTGAATGCTTAACTTAATAGTTTTCAATCTTGGATTTTTAAATTTTTTGTTTTTAAACTAGTAAATGTGCTCTGAAGAATAAATTTACCTCTAAGTACTGCACTTTTGGCAACTGAGAAGTTTTGATATTTACAATCTTTTCCTTTTCCAAACATACATTTTTAAAATTATGATTTTATTGTTTATTTTGTGTGGTATTATTTATAGTTCAAAAGAACGTGGGCCTAATTTCCAATTGTAACTGGTGGTGGTTAAAAACTACAAAAAGGAATTGCATTCTCTAAACATATCACGAGATAATTAACAAATGCATAATTAAATCCAGCTTCTCTGGTCTTGTCACGTCACATTAATCATGTCGACAGAGGCAAAATCCTTAAGTACTATTGAGAAGACCTACACTTGCCCTTTGCCTCTGGTAAGCAGAAATTTTTAACTTTAATATAGTCTGATTTATCCCATAATTTTTAGCTGTTATTTTTGGTGTTATCTTTGAACTATCTTTGCCTACTCTAGGTTACCTAATATAGTATGCTTCTCCTAGAATCTTTATCATTTCTTTATACAGGTATAAAATATGTATATCTTAATCTAATTGGAATTGATCTTTGTGGATGGTACTTTATAGGGAGTTAAAATTTACTTTTTCTCTGTATTTTCTTTTTTTAAAAAATTCATATTGGTATTATCCATAAGGCATTCTTTATCCCTCTGCACTGCAGTGTCACCTCATTTCAGGGCATTCTGTTCATAATGTTCCATCTTCAATTTATCTTAATAACTGTGGTTTTAGAATCGATCATATAAATTCCTTTTATCCAAGAAGAAAATATCCATGTGTATTTTAGAATGGGCAGAAGCATTATACTTTATTCATATTTTCTTTATACAAATGAATTATTGAGATGTTTAAAGTAGCATTATAACCTGAGAATGAGAAACACATTTAAAGAAATAACATTGCAAGTGACTCAGTAAAAAGTCACTGAAAAACATACATAGCCCCTAATGTGTTAGAAGTGCCCATTTTGAAAATCAAATGTTTGACTATCTTACAGCCTGTATAAGATAGTACCAAGTTCTGCTTTTCAATATTTAATCTTTGCATTTGGTGTACTATTTTTGCAAATTAAAAAATGCCTGAAATGTATATTTTAATTGGTAGTTTTATCCATGTATATTTATTGTGATTATTGATGTATTATTTAGAATACGTCTAACTTGGTGTTACTTATTTGTATGTGTGTGTCTTTCCATCTTAAAGATTTTGGCAAGATTGCCAAATTTTCCCATATTCCATTTGTTTGCTCAATGATTGAAAAGTCATCAACTATATTTTCATTTCTTTTAGAAGTCACCCTTAGATAGATAGATAGATAAATAGACAGATAGATAGATTTGTTTGTTTATTTGTTTGTTTGTTTGAGACCACATCTTACCATGCTCAAACTCCTGGGCTCAAGAGATCGTTTTGCCTCCACCTCTGTTATAGCTGGGGGAATAGGTTTATACCACCTTTCCTGGCTCCCTTATATATTTAACCTACATATTTGGCTATTATTTTTTGTTCACAAAGTTTTAAGCTAGCCAGTATTTTTATCCTCTTCTTGAAAATAACATTCATTTACCAATTTCACCTTTAAAAAGTGTTAGTAGTGACACAGAGGTTACTTCTCAAGTATTGTCCACATTTTGAGTGCCTCAGATCTTGCTTGTCTCATTTTCGTTGCCTAGAATTTTAGTTGCACAGGTTTTTCTTCAGGTAGAGAGTAGTTTTTTTTTTTTCAGTTGAGTCTCTTGAATTTATCTAATAATTTTGTCATTTTATACATTCATTCTTATATTTTTCCTCTCAATCATTATTTGTTCATTCTCTTTTCTTCAGAATTTAAAAATTTTACTCTGTCTAGAAATTGCCTTTTTTGACTTCTAGGTAGAGTTTTTCGACCTTAAGCACTTTGAGGCTTTTGTTACACTATTGTTAAGTATTTATTACTGATGAGAAGAAGTCCATGTAGTTTACTTGTCATTGTTTGAAGGCACACTGTCTTTTTCTTGGAAGCTTACAAGGATTTTCATTTCTCATCGATATTTTAAAACCTCGCTGAGCATATCTGCGTCAAATGTTTGTCCCTTAAAAAGCATGTGTTGGAAACCTGGGAGGTGGGGTCCAATGGGAAGTGTTTCTGTCACAAGGGCTTTGTGCTTATGAATGGGTTAATGTTGATTATAAAATGGTTTGAGGCTGTGAGTTTGGTCTCTTGCTATCTCTCACCCTTTTACTTCCTGCTGTGGGATGACCCAGCAAGAAGACTCTGACAGATGCTAAGCCTCTTGATCTTGGATTCTCAGCTTTCAGAACCATGAATCAATAAGTTTCTGTTCATTATAAATTACCCAATTGGTAGCATTCTGTTAGAGCAGCACAAAATAGAATAAGACCTTGTCTCAGGGTTGATTTATTTGCCTTTATTTTGATCAGAAATCAATGTTTATTTTCAATCTGAAAACTCATTTTTCATCAATTCTGGAAAATGCATGCTATTTCTCTTCAAAACCCATTTTGATATCCTTCACTGAACCCATTTCTGGAACTACTCAATTGGAATGCTTCAATCTACACTTCACATCCCTTAACTGATGTTTCAAAAATTTTATCTCACTGACTTTTCTGGTGAGCCTAGGGTGAATTTCTCAGTACCATTATTACTCATCTAAGATAGCGAGGTTTTTTTTTTTTCTTTTCTTTTGAAGTTCTCTGAAATTTCCTAAGGGTCTTATAAATAAAGAGTTCTTAAAGAGCCTTGCCAGACAGTGCTGTTGACATACTTGCCACTGCCTGTGCATGTAGGAACTTGAACTAGCTGTTAACATTCTACTACCTTTAAATGAATTGTGTGCATTGTTGATATTACATGTTGAATTCAATTATCAAAGATAATACATTATTTCCGTTGAAAACAAAAAGCTACTGTGTGAGTTGAAAGCCAATGACTTAGAAGAAAATCCTACAAACCATCCTGGCATACCTTATAAGAAATGTTGCAACACCAGTGCATTTGATAGCACAGCAGATGGTATTGTATATTAAAGTACAGATGTTAATGACTTTGGATTGAAATTTGTTAAGGAAAATAGGATTCTGAACATGAAACATATTTTAACTTTAGTTTTCTTATAATTCACATACTTGTGCATGCACTGGTATTATATATAAGAATCTATGAGTAAGTCATTCATTAAGTATTCTTATTGTAAGGAGACTGATAAGAAAGCATGGAGTCACAATTTAAATAGCACTTACATCAGTATTACCTCTGAGTTCAAACAGAGAGGTAAAACCAATAGGATATAGAGGAGGTAGATAAATAGACAGATAGATAGATAAATAGGTAGGTAGGCAGATAGATAAATAGATAGATATAGATGCAAGCACAGATATATAGATATCTATATCCAGATAGATAGATAGGTGGATAGATAAATAGATTTATTGCAAGAAATTTGCTTACATAATTGTAAAAGTTGGCTAAACATGTATGAATTTCACAGACAGAGAATATTTGTACAGAGAATATCTACACGTATTATTTGTAGAATATTGTCAACAAATAATATGTGTAGATTGGAACTCTACACATAAAAGCTGGTTAGAGTCTCTTAGTTTAAGGAACACCTAAGCTCTCTTTTAAGGGACTCACCTGATTAGGTCTGACCGACTCAGGATAATCACATTTTTAGTTAATTTATAATTAACTAATTAGGCACTTTAATCACATCTGCAAAACCTGTTCACAGCAATATCTAGATAAGTGTTCAGGAGGATGGGTGGAGGGAGGGTAATTGGTGGGATCACACCTATGGTGCATCTTAGCAGGGTACTGGTGAAACTTATTAAATGTAGACTGTCAATGTCTTCATATAGTGATTAAGAAAATGCCATGGCTTGGCGCCTGTGGCTCAATGGGCTAAGGCGCCAGCCACGTACACCTAAGATGGCAGGTTCGAATCCAGCCTGGGCCTGCCAAACAACAATGATGGCTGCAACCAAAAAAAATGGCCAGGCGTTGTGGCGGGTGTCTGTAGTCCCAGCTACTTGGGAGGCTGAGGTAAGAGACTCGCTTGAACCCAGGAATTGGAGGTTGCTGTGAGCTGTGATGCCACAGCACTCTGTCCAGGGTGTCAGCTTGAGGCTCTGTCTCAAAAAAAAAAAAAAAGAAAAAGAAAAAGAAAATGCCATGAAGGCTATGTTTAACAGTACGGCCAGAATATTTCAGATTGTATATGAAGTCAGCACAATTTGCGCCATGATTGCACCAATGTACACAATTATGATTTAATAAAATTATAAAAAAAATATCGTTTAATAGATAAGTGTTCAATCACCTGGGGATTTTATTTCAGCCTAGCCAGGTAGATACACAAAGATGTATTTGAAATAAGATTGCATTTTAAAATTGTTGGTGTCTTGGGTTTGACAAAAGACATTATCTTCTAATTCATTATTTTTCCATTTTATTTATTTTTTCTTACTCTTCTCATGTGATATAGATTTAAACTATCTTGAGTTTTACTAAGACTAAATTTTAATCATTATATTTTTGATTTATATACTTTCTATTAGATTAGTTTCTCTGTTCACTGTGTGTCCATTTTACTTTATTTTTTATCTTTAATTTTTTTTTTTACTGATTCATAACAGTTGTACATATTTATGGGATACACGTGGTATTGTGATACATGCATACAATGTCTAATGATCAAACCAGAGTACTTGGCATATCCATCACTTCAAGCATTTATCATCTCTTTCTTTTGGGTGCATTCCAAATCTCTTTTAGCTTTAAATCCTTCTTCACTGTACTTGTCCTACTGTTCTATTAAACAGTAGAATTTATTCATTCTATTTAATTGCTTTAACCAACCTCTTTTCATCCTCCTCTTTCCCTACTTCTTCCAGGACCTGGTACCAATTTTCTACTCTCTACCTACATGAGATTAATTTTTTTAGATCCCTCATATGAGTGAGAACATGTAATACTTGTATTTCTGTGTCAGGCTTACCTATTTCACTTAATATCGTGTTCCTTCTATCCCATCTATGTTGCTACAAGTGATGGGGTTTTATTTTTTATGGATAAATAATATGTTGTTGTGTATATTTACCACTTTTAATCCATTAATCCGTTAATGCATCCTTAGGTTCACTGCATATCTGAGCTATTGTGAATAGTGCCACAATAAACACAAAAGTTCAGGTATCTTGTTAATACACTGAGTTTCTTTCTTTTGGATCTATACCCATCAGTGGGATTTCTGGATCATATGGTATTTCTAGCTTTAGTTTTTTGAGGAACCTCCTTACTGTTTTCCATCGTGGATATACTAATTTACATTTCCACTAACAGAGGATGTATGTTCCCCTTTCTCTGCATCTGTAACAACATCTGTTTTCTGGTTTTGATAATAACCATTTTAAATGGGATGAGAGGATATCTCACTGTGATTTTGATTTGCATTTCCCTAATAATTGATGATGCTGAGCATTTTTAAATATACTTATTGCTCATTTGTTTGTCTTATTTTGAGAAATGTCTATTCAGAATTTTTTTTTTGTCCAGACTTTAATCAGATGATTATTTTTGTCGCTTTGAGTTTCTCATGTATTCTGGTTTTCAATTCCATGTCAGGTGGATCATCTGAAAGTATTTCTTTCATTCTCTAAGTTGTTTCTTTGTGTTGTTGATTGTCTCCTTTGCTGTACAAAAGCTGTTTAGCTTGATGCAATTTCATTTGTAAAAGTTTGCTGTACAAACCCACAGCTAACACATAATGAATGGAGAAACAGATGGAGAGCCTTTCTTCTGAGATCTGGAACAAGACAAGGATGCCTACTTTCACCACTTTTATTCAGTGTAGGACTGCAAGTCCTAGCCAGAGCAATTAGACAAAGGAATAAAAGGATATGCAAATTGGAAAGAATGTAGTCAAATTGTTTTTTTTAACAGAAGATATGATTTTATATTTAGAAAAACCTAAAGACCCCACAAAAAATGTGCTAAAGTGGGCAGTGCCTGTGGCTCAAAGGAGTAGGGCACTAGTCCCACATGCCGGAGGTGATGGTTTTAAACCCAGCCCTGTCCAAAAACTGCAAACCCCTCCCCCCAAAACCTGTTAAAGCTAAAAACAAATTCAATTATGTTGCAGAAAACAAAATCAGCATACAAAAACAAGTAGCATGTCTATATTCTTTTTTGAAAAAGAAATAAAAAAAGCCAGCCAATTTGCAATAGTTACAATAATAAAATACCTAAGAAGGTATTTAACCAAAGATGTGAAAGAATTACACAAGAAAAGCTTTAAAACACTAATGAAAGGCTCAGTGCCCATAGAACAGTGGTTACGGTGCCAGCCACACACATTGAAGCTGGTGGGTTCGAACTTGGCCCAGGCTTGTTAACCAAAAATGACAACTGCAACAAAAAATAGCCTGGCCTTATGGCGGGCACCTGTAGTCCCAGCTACCTGGGAGGTTGAGGCAAGAGAATCACGTGAGTCCATGAGTTTGAGGTTGCTGTGAGCTGTGAAGCTCTGGCACTCTACTGAGGGTGACATAGTGAGACTCTGTCTTAAATAAATAAATAAAATAAAACACTAATGAAAGATTTTAAGGGGGACACAAAATTATAGATTGGAAAAATTGACATTGTTAAAATAGCCATCATTCCCAAAGTGATCTTCAGGTTCAATGCAATTGCTATAAAAATACAAATGCATTTCTTCAAAGAAAAAGAAAAAAAAATTCTAATAGTTGTAAGACACGACAGGAGAATCCCAGTAGTCTAAGCAATTCTGAACGAAAAGAACAAGGGTGGAGGGATAACTCTAAGAGACTTCAAATTGTATAAAGCTATAATCAAAACAAAACAGCATGATCCTGACATGAAAATGAACATATAAGACAGTGGAGCATAAAGGAATTCCCAGAAATAAAGCTACCCATTTACAGTCAACTCATTTTCAGCAAAGGTTCCAAAAACATACAATGAATGGTGTTGGGGAAACTGGATAGCCATACGCAGAGGAACGAAATTAGATCCTGCTCTCTCACCGCACACAAAAATCAACTCAAAATGAACCGAAGGCTTACATGTAAGTCCTGAAATGATGAAACCTCTAGAAGAAAAGCATTGGGAAAATGTTTCAGGACACAGGTTGAGCAAAGGTTTTTTAGTACGGTCTCGAAAGCATACACAACCATTTTACCCACTTTTGGTTCACAATCTCTTGTTCTTTATTATCTCTTTGAAAATTCCAACCTTCCTTGCTGAGTCTTTTATTAAATTAGAACATTTTCTTTTTTTGTAGTTGATAATAATCTCCTGGCTATTGTTTTTAATCTTGATTTTATATAGCGTTGATTTTTTTTTTTTTTTTTACTGTTGTTGGGTTTGGGTTTACTGTTTGGATGTGGGGCTTCCTTTTACAGAATTAGTTTTCCACATTTCATAATCTTGTTTTGCAGGATCCTCTGAATTTGAAGGAGCTTTGCTTTGTGTTGCTAGTTCTTCTTTCTTTAGTAGATTTGTGATGTTGTCTTCAAATGGACCCTGGTCTGCTTTCCAGAACTGTTTTATGTCAACTGTCTGAGATTCCTGCTCCATGGATATAGTGGGGTTATTTTGATACACTTACTCAAGGGAGCATACAGCTTGGTTCAGCTTGACTCCTGGCTGCAAAGCTGGGCTGGCTTCTTTCGTTAGGTGGCTGTAACTCCAGACAATGGAGCATATAATTTTTAGTTTCTCCTTGTTAAGAGTATCTCATTCTCCCTCTTGATCCTCAGCAGGAAGCCTGTCTCCCGTCTGTAGCCTTGCTTCATTTTGGAGGAATGTTACTCCCTGTTCTTTCCACAGGAATAGAAATCTTGGATGCCTCTACCTGCTTTGGACCGGGGGCCCAGAAAGTCTGTTGCTTGAACCCATTCCTTAAAGTGTATTTATTCTGTTTATTCTATTTTTCTCATCCACAGGGATGTTTATTGTGTATTTGAAACCAGATGTGCATTTTGAATGTTCTCTTTGTGACTGTTTTCCATCTCTATTGTGAGTTTGGAGCAATGCCACCCCGCCTGAATTTCCCTCTGTTTCCCACCTGGCAGGCCTAATGGTATTCCCTAAACTCCAACGCTCTGCGTGTCACCTCCCTGTTTATAATGTTCCATTGTGTCCCCACTGAGCTCAGAATAAGTGTAAATGCACTATCAGACCTTTGAAGACCTTCAATGACCTGATCTCTGCTCCTGTTTATGTGAAGCTACTTTTCATTCTGTAACCCCAGGCCTCCATGTGGCTCTTTCCCCACCGGATACACTCTCACCTCTCTGTCTGGTCTGTCCTTAATCCTTAATCCTTGATCTTTCTCATCTCCCCTTCATGTCACTTCTCCCTTTTTACTCTCCGCACAGACTTTCATTCCTTCACTCCCACTTCCCATGTGGTATCACTTGTCCCATTTCCTTGCAACTACCAAATAATCCTTCCCCCTTGACTGAAATGCTTTGTGAGTAGAGAGCATGTCTTGCTCTTTTTTTTCCCTCTAATCTACCACCAAAAGTAAAGCCTTATATCAGATTGATTCATAGCCAAATTCTAATACACCTACAAAGAAGACCAAGTACCTACCCCACAGAAATTATTCCAAAACATTGAGAAGGCAGGACTCCTACTTATTAATCATTCTGTGAAGCTGGTATCACCCTGATACCAAAGCCAGGAAAGGACACAACAAAGAAAGAAAACTACAGGCCAATGTCTCTTATAAACATAGATGCAGAAATCATCAACAAAATACTAGCAAATAGAATTCAAAAGCACATCAAAATGATACTCATAATGACCAAGTGGGTTTCACCCCAGGGATGCAAGGATGGCTCAGTGTACCCAAAACAATGAACATGATTCACCGTATAAACACAAGCAAAAACAAAGACCATATGATCATCTCCATAGATGTAGAAAAAGCATTTGATAAAATCCAGAACTCTTCAATGATGAAACTCCTCTTCAAACTAAGCATAGAGGATCATTTGGTTTTTAATTATTGCTTATGACATAGCACAGACACCCAGAAAATATTAGAGCAGAAATAAATAAAAGGAGATGCAATTTGCTCCCCAAACTCTTTTCTTTCTTGCTATTTACATGTAGCCCTGGCTTGCCAGTGACATGGGAGCAGTGAGGAACTATTTGATCTACATTACCAGTTGGCTGAGGAGTCGTCAAGGCTCAACTATGGATTCCATCAGGTAAATCCTGAGCTTCTTAGAAGGAGAGGCAATGGATTCTAGGTGGACTAAAGAGGTCCATTGGGGATAGGACAGAATGTCCAGTGCTCTGCGGTTGAGACATCCCTTCACTACTTCATGTTGCTCGAGGGAGACACATACTCTCTCTAGGTCTGTGGTGACTTGTGGCTCTGTGGGGGTTATTAGAGTGCACCTCTATCTCTTGAATCCAATGATCCTTGCTGATGAGCAGCGTTAAAAGCTGATCTGAGCTCAGGGGCCCAGGGGAAGCAAATCTACTCTTCTGTGTTGTAAAAGCGTACATGGTTCAGTGCATTTGGACACAGGCCTATGACCTTGGCTGCAACAAGCTGGTGCTGGGGAATTTGAGTTTCTACTTATTGATCACCAGAGCAGCTGTTTAGCCTGCCTTTTAAGATCATCCCTCATGGGATGCTTTAACTGTGCCAAAATCTCTCTCAGTCCTTTTTCTCTACTGTTTTTATATGCAATTCACTTAAGGCACTTGCTTTTCATGTATAGGCCAAGATGGTGACTTCATAATGGTCAGGAAATGGAGAAGCAAGAAACTTCCTTGAAAGATTTAAAATCAATTCTATTTAGTAATAATAAACGGTAAATTGAGTGATTTAAGATGAAGAGCCCTCGTAGCTGGATGGGCTTAAATCTGATGTTTGGAGATTGTTACCAGTCTTTTTTCCCAGGACTTGGATAGTTGTGTGCTATATAGTTGTGTTCTATGTTTACTATATTTATTTCCTATCCTTCCTTTAGAATGGAGATATGTGTAAATTCTTAATTTTCTTTTCCCTGTCACAGCAGTGAGTTGGAATCGAGCTCTGCAATCCCTCTTTCCCGATATCCCCTGTTTTGCTGTGTGACATGGGATGGCTGTTTAGGCCAACAGCTCAGTGGGGGTACAGAAGTCACACTCACTGAGTTGTCCAGAATATGCTCTGGTTATTTTGAAGCCTATCTGTAAAAGAAGCAGAGAAGTGTTTTGGGAAGAAGTGTTTTGGCTCACATAGAAAAGAAGCCCTCCTTGTGCTCATTTGCCAGCCACGTGGCTTTGGGCAAGACATTTAATACATGGGAGCCCACCAGCTGTCAAAGCTCAGTTTACTCACCTGTAAATGAGAGGCATGGATTAAGTCAAGGGTGCTCAGTTCAATGGTGTGTAAGAAAAGAATGTATTTAAGAAAGCAGAAAAGTGGCAGGGATTGTGGTGAACAAGAATCATGTGAACCTCATTGTGGTTTTGGTTCGCGTGTCCCTGATGATTAGAAATGCTGAGAATTTTCCCCATATGTTTCTTGGCCATTAGTCTTTCTTCTTTTGAAAAACTTCTGTTCATGTCTTTTGCCCACATTTTTTATGGGGTTGTTTTGTTTATTTCTTGTTGATTTATTTAAGTTCTGTACAAATTCTGATTATCAATCCTTTATCAGGTATATAGTATGCAAATATTTTCTTCCATTCTGTAAGTTGTCCATCTGCTCTATTTATTGCTTCCTTGGCTGTACTGAAGCTTTTTTAATTTAATCAAGTTTCATTTATTAATTTTGTTGTGGCTGCAATTACCTTTGGGGTCCTCTTCATAAATTCTTGTTTGGGGGGTTATTTTTGGTGAGACAGAGTCTCACTATGTCTGTCACCCTCGGTAGAGTGCCATGGTATCCCAAGTAGCTGGGACTATAGGTGCCTGCCATAATGCCTGACTTTTTTTTTATTTTGTTCTGGTTGTCATGGTTGTTAAGCAGACCCAGGCTAGGTTCAAACCTGCCTGCCTCAGAGTATGTTCAGTGCCCTAATCACCCTATAGGTGCCAACCCTCTCTTCATAAATTCTTAGCTAAGGCTGATACCTATAAGAGTTTCTCCAGCACTTTCTTCTATAATTCTTACAACTTAACATCTAAGGTTTAAGTCTGTTCTCCATCCTGAGTTAATTTTTGAAAGTGGTGAGAGGTGCAGGCACTGTTTCAGTTTTCTACAGTTTTCCCAGCACCAGTTACTGAATAGGGATTCTTTTCCTCAGTGTATGTTTGTCTGCTTTGTCAAAGATCTGATGGTAATTTGTGGATGGTTTTAAATGAGTTCTCTATTCTGATCCATAAGTTTATTCTCAGTAGAATGTTATTTTTGTTACGATAGCCTTGTAGAATAGCTTGAAGTCTGGTAAAGTGATGTATCCCAATTTGTTCCTATTGCTAAAGGTTGCTTTGGCTACTCAGAGTCTTTTCTGGTTCCATGCAAAGGATTGAATTATTTCTTCTAGGTCTGTGAAAAATGACGTTTGTATTTTAATGAAGATTGTATTGAATCTGTAGATCACTTTGAGTAATATAAACCTAACTTCATAGAGAATGGCATTTATCGAAATGTCCCAAAACAATAGATGCTGGTATGAATGCAGAAAGGTACAATTGTACAGTGCTAGTAGGACTGCAAAACTAGTACAACTTCTATGGAAAATAGTACAGAAATACCTCAAAGAATTAAAAGTAGACCTACATTTTGATTCAGTAATTCCACTAGTGGGTATCTATCCAAAGGGGGAAAAATGTCATTTCATCAAAAAAGCACTTTCACTAGAATATTTATTGCACCAAAATACACAATCACAAAGATGTGTAATCAACCTAAGTGCCCACTAATATATGAGTGGATTAATAAAATGTGACATATGTATACCATGGAGTACCAGCCATAAACAATAATGATCTAACACCTTTTGAAAAATCTTGGATGCAACTGGAGACCATTCTTCTTAGTGAAGTATCACAAAAATGAACAATCGAACACCACATACACTCACTATTAAATCAAAACTAATTGATCAACACCAATATGTACATATCATTGTAAGACTCAATGGAAACTAAGTAGGTGGGGGGGCAGGAGGATTTAGGGTTAAATTCACACATAGTGGGTACAATGCACACTATCTGGGAGATACATGCACTTATAACTTTGACTCAAACTACACAAAAGCAAGTCATGTAACCAAAATGATTGTATGCCCATATTCTGAATTTTTAAAATGCAACCACGGCAGGTAGCTATTGAATAGAAAAGCAGAACAGGCATCATCAGCCTGTTATCAGCCATCTCCAATTATTACACAGGAACATCCATTTCTGTATTTTTATGTGAAATATCCTGATTTCATGTATAATTAGCAACTCACTAAAAACATAAAACAAATTAGCAATTCTTTGTTTAGGGCAGAAGAGACATAGCTGTCAGCTGAACACAAGCTGTGGACAATCCATTTTGCAATCTTGGGAGTAGATGGCCTCTGACACCAGATTTACAATTTACCTTCAAAATTGACTGACTTGAGTGGACCTAGCCCCATAGGAAGTCAGAGAGCATGGTAATTTGCTATAGCAGTATCATTTTTTGGAAGCTGGAGAGGGAATATCTTTAGGATTTCTCCTAAAATTTTGAGAGACCAAAGGTAGTGTCAGCATTTGCAAAACAGTAGGAATCATAAAGTCTTTGGGACCAGGCATTCTGCATCCTTACCTTGGCTGTGCCCCAGAACCTTGCCCAGTGGGACTTGGCCATATCACTTCTCTTCTCTGATGCTCTCTTGGAAGAACTGTAACTTAAGGATAAATCAGCATGTCTCAAACTTCAATAATTGGTGTATCACTGTTGGTGGGAATGCAAACTAGTACATTCCTTTTGGAAAGATATTTGGAGAATACTTAGAGGTCTAAAAATAGATCTACCATTCGATCCTATAATTCCTTTATTGGGTATATATCCTGAAGACCAAAAATCACAGCAT
>CAUYON010059397.1:0-16221 GCA_963573935.1 Arctocebus calabarensis | reverse complement strand
ATGTGCGTTCCTCGACCTTGTCTCTTGACTCAGCTCCAAACCGTTGGCTTTCTTGCTAAATTTCTGTCCTTTAACTCTCCTTCTGGACAGGAGTGTCTGCAGAAAGCTGGCTACAGACCGCCATCTTGGCTCCTCCCCTAGTATTTTTTTATGTACATTTTACATGGGCTTATTTATAATTTATGGTCACTTTCAAAAGTGACTTGTTCCAACTATGTTGTTATTAATGAAAATCTTTTTAAGTAATTATAAAAATTCTTTAATAAATTTCAATGCATTATTTTTAATGTCTTTAATCAGAACAAAGAATCTTCCCTATAGTGTAGATTTAATTTTCTGAAAATGGACAATTATCCTCAAAATCCTCAAATAATAAAAGAAATCAAGATCCTTGAATCTCCAGAACCTAAAATAGCACCTAGAACTCCATAAGTATTTGTTAATTAAATGACTACATTTAGGGTCAAGATGAATTAAAATAGCCATCTTTTCTGAATAAATTACATTTGTTTGGTTCTAAAAGCAATTCTGAAGAGTAGCTTTAAAAATATTTGAACAATTACAACATCATTGTTTTTCTGAAAGGAATAACAACTTTTGAATATAAAAATATGTATGTATTTTATGCTGGGCCCAGTGGCTCATGCCTATAATCACAGGACTTTAGGAGGTCAAGGCAGGTGGATTCCTTGAGGCCAGGAGCTAGAGACTAGTCTGGGCTATATGGCAGGACCCCACCTCTACAAAAACTTTTTTAAAAGTCTGTCTTCTAGGTTATAGTGCGCTATGATCATGCCATTGTACTCAAGCTTGCGTGACAGAGAAAGATCCTATCTCTAAAACATAAATGAATAAAATAACACTACTAATGTACTTTTTAAATTCATGTTTGGTCATCTGTGCATGGATTTATTTTAATGATTATTTAAGAAATAGTTATGAAAATTTAAAACTACCTTTACTATTTCATCTAAGTTTTATTTTAAATAACATGCAAAGCCATACATAATTTCTCATAATTAAGTTCATGAACTTGCCACTATGTGCTTACATTGGCAGCACTGTACAAACAACTCAGTAAGGCTTCATAACTTTGGTATATCAGTGTTTCAGGTATATTTGAGTTGAAGTGTGGTGCTGTCTTCCTGAATAGTATTTGTTTTTGTAGTTATGTATTTTTGAGTTCCATCCTGAGAATGTCAGAGCTTGAATTAGAACAACAAACAAACATTAAATTTCTTGTAAACTTGGCAAGAGTGGAAGTAAAATCAAGGATATGTTAGTTCAAGTTTATGGGGAAAATGACATGAAGAAAGCAGCAGTATACAATAGATTAAAAGTTTTCTGAAGGCAGAGAAAAAGTCAACCTCATGAAAAGAGGTCAGGTCAGGTTGGCCAATAACAAACAGAACTAATGAAAACATTACAAAAATTCATCATATTATGCATCAGAATTGTTGGCTGACTGTAAGAAGCATAGCAGACCAAGTAAACATCAATAGAAAAACAATTAGGAAAATCTTAACTGAAAATCTTGGCCAACAACTCACAGCTCTTGCATCACAATAATGCACCAACTCAACAGCACTATCTGTGAGGGAGGTTTCAGCCACTAAATAAATAACTGTATTATAATACCCTCTCTACTCACCTGATCTAGCCCCCAGTGACTTTTTTCTTTTCCCAGAAATAAAGAATATATTGAAAGGAAGACATTTTGATGACATTCAGGACATCCAAGATAATACAATAGCACTGATGGCCATTCCAGAATTCCTGAAATCGAATTCCAAAATTTCTCTGAAGGGTAGACTAGGTACTGGCATTGGTTATTGGTGCATAACTTCCCAAGAGGAGTACTTCAAATGTGACCATAGTGATACTCAATAACAAAGTATATGGCACATTTTCTAGAAGGAGTTCATGAGCTTAATTGTCAGACCTTGTTTACCTAAACAGACAAGAAAATTATATCAAAATATTAAGCTATCACGCACAGAAGGAAGTAAGTTTAATTGATAATTCTATTTTTTCTCTATTCTTTCCTAATATATTTGTAATAGGTATCCATTAATTAATTTAAATGTTACAATAAAATTTGAAATAAATATCTTCTGTAAACAATGAGATATTCAGAGAATCAAAGTTTATTTGATTACAGATGCTACCTACTCCATTCTCCATCTCAGATACTCCTTTACCTCTTTTATGTGATAAGAACTCTACTAAGTACATGAAACATCATGTTGAAAAAGATATAACACTTTCATTCCAGAAATTTGGAGTCTAGTGAGACACGTAACTGGTAAACAATTAATACCAAACAGTGTGGAAACGACCATAATAGGGGAAAACTCAAAGTGCTATTGGAACATGTAGAGGGGGCACCTGGTCAAATGTCAGCCAAGAATTTCCAGTGAAACCAAAACTGAGAAACACCTTTTGGCCAGAGACACCTTCTTCCAATAAATCATCAAAATGACAAACACAAAGGGAAAGAGGAAAGGGACCCAATACATGTTCTGTAGGCCTTTTATAAAACATAGATTTTTTCCTTTGGTCACATACATACAAACCTACAACAAAGGTAATATTGTAGATATCAAAGGACTGGTACTGTTCAAAAAGGCATGTCACACAAATGTCACCCTGGAAAAACTGGAAAAATCTACAATATTACCCAGCATACTATTGGCATTGTTGTAAACAAACAAGTTAAGGGCAAGGTTCTTGCCAAGAGGATTAATATTTGTACTGAGCATATTAAGCACTCTAAGAGCCGAGATAGCTTCCTAAACTGTGCAAAGGAAAATGATCCAAAAAGGAAGGAAGCCAAAGAAAACTGTACCTGGGTTCCTCTGAAGCACCAGCCTGCTCTACCCAGAGAAACACACTCTGTGAGAACCAATGCAAAGGAGCTTCAACTGTTGGAACTCATTCCCCATGAATTTGTGGCATAGGAAGTGTACAGCATAGCACACAGGAGAACCAAGAGAACCAGTTGAATGGTGGAATAGGGTGGGCTGAGACTTATTCTCTATGAATTAATGGTGTACTAGGCATAGCAAGCTTCGTCACATTTAATGGAAAGGCCCCTGAACTGCTGGAACCTTTTCCCTGTGAATTTACAGTGTAATAGGTATAAAAAATAAGAGGCTACTGTGAAGAGAAAAAAAAAAAAGGCTGAGAAACAAATAGGAGTTATGCAGTTGAAGAGAGAAACAAGTAGGCAAAAAGATAGTCCAGGTGAAAAACTGCAATAGTCCAAAAGTAAAAGAGACTTTGATGTTTTAATGGAAATAGAAATGGTATAACAAAGCCAATTCAGATACTAGCAGAGGATGGAGGTAAGGGCAGAAAGTTCCTTTGGTAGAGAAAGACATGATGAAGGACTTTAAGCCATGAAGTTTGGAAAGATGACAGCAAATAGCTAAGAAGGTTAAAACTGGCAGGCACTTGGTAAGTAACACCATTTATATTTGAGATTTGGAAACGTGAACTAAGTGGAGGAGAAATATGGACGTGAGCAATATGAGAAAGCAAGGAAAATAATTTTAAAGGTGTTGCTTTTAGGGTAAAACAGAGAAGAGTATCTTTTTTAACTTTGAGATGGAAAAGATATCTTAAAATAAAAATTTCACTAAACATAAATGAAAAAAACAATAAATTAGACAATATCAAAATTAAAAACTTCTATTCTTCAAAAAACATTCATAAGAAAATAAAAATGGAACCCACAGATTGGAACAATGTGTGGTGTGACAGATGTAGACGTAGATGTGTATGATAAAGGCCTTGCATTTACACTGTGGATAGATCTCTCACAAATCGATGCTAAAGTGAATAACAGCCCAGTTTTTAAAAAATGGTTAAGCAGTCTGAACAGTCACATCATGAAGAGAAGATACACAAATTGTTAGTAGATGTATGAAAAGGTGTTGAACATGACCAACGATCAGAAAGGAAATACTAAATTAAAACTATAATGAGACACTACCTCACCAATGAAAATTATTAAAATTAGAAAGACTATAAAGACTAAAAACACCAAATAGTGGTAAGGATATGAAGCAAGGTCATAAATTGCTGAAGGAAGTGTTAAATTTTTCCAGCAATTTCAGAAAAATGATAATTTCTTGTAAATTAAAATATACACCTGTCCTATGATCAAGCAATTTCATTCCTAGATATTTACCCCAAATCAATAAAACCATATGTCCACAAAAAGACGCTTATAAGAATGTTCATGACAAGAAGACCTCACTGGCAACTGCGGCCACAGCAAAAATAAATAAATGGGACCTCATCAAGTTAAGAGGCTTCTACACAGCTAAGGACACAATCAACAAAGCAAATGGACAACATTCAGAATTGGAGAAAATATTCACATGTTACAAATTAGACAAAGGGCTAATAACCAGAATCGACAAAAAAGCTTAAGCAAATCACCAAGAGCAAACGACCCCCATTAAACACTGGGCAAGAGACATGAACAGAATCTTCTTCTCAAGAGCACAGACAAATGGATAACAAACAAATGAAAAAATATATTCATCATCCCTAATCACCAAAAAAAATTAGATCAAACTTACTTTGAGATATCACCTAATCCCAGTAAGAAGAGCCTGTATCTCAGGGTCCCAGAGCTGAAGATGCTGAGATGGGTGCAGCGGAAGGACAATACTTGTGTACTGTTATGGGATTGCAAACTAATATAACCTTTTTGGAAAGAAGTACAGAGAATTTTCAAAGAGCTAAAAATGGACCTTGTATTTGATCCCAGAATCTCATTACTAAGTATCCACCCAGAAGAAAAAATTGAAAATTTTTGTCAAGAATTGGGAAATTGTGTGTTTACGATCTAATTATATCTCAATAAAATTAATTTAAAAGAGAATCTGCAAGTGATCCAAACAGGGCGGTGCCTGTGGCTCAAAGGAGTAGGGTGCTGGCCCCATATGCCAGAGGTGGCGGGTTCAAACCCAGCCCCAGCCAAAAACTGCAAAAAAAAAAAAGAGAGAGAGAACCTGCAAGTGATCCAAATAGGAGATGATGATGAACTAAACTAAGGCATTAGCAGTAAGAATGGATTTAAATTTCTTGGTATTTTTAGGCACATGTTATAAATTATATATATCAAATATAGAATATATAATCATTTATAAAAATAGGTAATGATATATTATATTAAATGTATATATCATTTATGACATTTACAAATGCTGCTATATTTAAGGGGAAGTAGCACAGTAGACAAAATAGAAGCATAGATCTTGCAATCAGATCAGACCTGTGTTTGGATCCCAACTTTATAACTTATTAATTCTGGGCCCATGGAAAAGTGACAGTGCCTATAAATCTTAGTTGCCTTTATCAAGAAAATGGGAATAATCATACTTATCTTGGAAGAGTCAGTTTGAGAATTAGATGACAGTGCCTAGTAGGCTGACCAATAGATTTAATATAAACGATAGATGTTATTATTATATAAGAGCAAATGAGATACAATTTTTTTTTAATAAAAATGCTTTTGGTGCTAGAGGAGGCAGCATCTTCTTAAAATAGATCTAGTCTTTGCATATGGGTAATTCACTGAAGTTTAAAATTTTTATAATAAGAATTGCTATGCAGACTTAATAATAAAGCTACTTTCCATACTTGAATAAGATCCATTCAGCCACTCAAATACGTTGAATATATATTGTGTAACTTTAGTGTGATCAAACAACCCAACTCAGTTCATCACAGAAGTACTTAAAATCAAGACATGATGCTGTGTAATTACTGTAGGTGGAAACAGTCCATATTGGTTCTGCTGTCTGGCCTCAGTAAACCATACTATTCAGTTTAGTTAGCCACCTATAAACCCAAATTAGAACTTTGGAAGATCAAAATATAAGAATTCCTTAGAAGTCTTTGAATTTGTTTAATTCATATTTTTTGTCATTAAGCATCATTTTTTCCTACATTATAAGTCATAATATGCCTGTAGATTTTTCAATTGCTTAAACAATTAGGAAATTTGCAGAGTTTAATTTTAAGCTCAAAGGCTTAGAAACTTAGTATCCTAAAGTTATAAAAGCTAATTGTAAATTGGTAATTATGCCAATGACAGTTGCTGAGGGTGACAGTGATGACAATAATGGTAGAAGCAAAGACTAAGGAATAAAATCTAAGCAACTCCAAGCAGTAGAAGGATGAGAATCAAAAAAAGGGGAGTAAGCAAAATCAGAGGAGTACAGGAGAAATTGGAAGGATAACATGCTAAAAAAGCCAGGAGAAAAAGAGTAACTCAGAAAGGAGGGATAGAGAAATTGTGTGGAATGTTGCTGAAACATACGATCTAGGCTTAGCACAGAAAAGTATCCCCTAGATGTAGCAACAGAGAGACATTGGTAGCCCCAGTAAGAGCAATTTGGGTCATGTATTGGGATTCAAAGACGGACTAGAGTGGTTTGGATAGAAAATTAGATGTAGGATAACTCAAAATAATTTGCAAATAATTTTTAGAATTAATCAAAGAGTCCAATAAAGTGCTACACATAAACTCAATATACCAAAACTGATTGCATTCTAGATAATAAAAATTACCAGAAATAAATCTAATTACTTCTTAAAAAGAGAAGGAAAATCAAATCCATACATTTACTTTTCTTCCTTTAATAAATTCATTAAAATGACAACAAAGAGATTTTAGGCACAAATCTATAAGCCACAGGGAAAACAAAATAAGGAAACAGAAAAAAATTCCCCCAAATATAACAAAAGGCAACTGATTTAAAAGATTCAAGGGAAGTGAATCTATGTTGACAGTGAGAAAACCCATAAGCAATTTCAGTTACACCAAAGAACCTACATTAAGAAAGGACACAACAATTAAAGCCAACAGATAACCTTCAGAATAGGAAAAATTATTTGCATGCTAGAAACCTGACAAAGGGCTAATAACCAGAATCTACAGAGAACTCAAAGTAAACAACAAAAAAAGAATAATCAATCCCATTTATCATCACTGGGCAAGGGTCATGAACAGAACCTTCTCTGAAGAAGATAAACGAATGACCAACAAACACATGAAAAAAAATACTCATTATTCCTAATAATTAGAGAAATGCAATTCAAAACCACCTTGAGGATACAACAAAGCAAATAGACAACCTTCAGAATGGGAAAAGATATTTACATGTTACAAATCTGACAGAGGGTTGACAACTAGAATTTACAGAGAACTCAAATTAATCAACAAAAAAGGAACAAACAATCCCATCTATCAATAAGCAAGATAGATGAACAGAACCTTCCCTGAAGAAGATAGACAAATGGCTAATAAACATATGAAAAACACGCTCATTATCCCCAGTTATGAGAGAAATGCAAATCAAAATACTCTGAGATATCACCTAACCCCAGTGAGAATGTCCCCAATCACAAAGTCCCAAACCTGCAGATGTTAGCTTGGATGTAGAGAGAAGGGAACACTTTTACACTGTTGGTGGGACTGCAATCTAATACAGCCTCTTTGGAAAGAAGTATGGAGAATCATCAAAGAACTCAAAATAGATCTTCCATTTGACCCCATAATCCTATTAGTAGGCATCTACCTAGAAAAAAAAAATAGTTTTATCATAAGGACATTTTTACTAGATTGTTTATCTCAGTTCAATTTACAATTGTCAAGATGTGGAAACAACCTAAATGCCCATCAACCCTGAAATGGATTAATAAACTGTCGTATATGTATATCATGGAATACTATTCCAGTATAAAAAATATGAAGACTTCACATCTTTTCTATTAACCTGGATGGAACTGAAACATATTCTTCTTAGAATGTATCATAAGAATAGAAAAGCAAGTATTCAATGTACTTAATACTAATATAAAGTCAGTAGATGAACTAATACATGCCCACACAAGAGAAAAATGCAATTCAATTCAAGTTCTAGGGAGTGGGGAGAAAGGAGGGTGGAAGGAGGGAAGAAGGGAGGGATTGGTGTGTTCCCGCCTCATGGGCACAATGTAAGGGTATTTGGTATGCCTCTTGGGTGCAGAACACAACTACAACAGGGACTTCACTGAACAAATACAAACACTGTAAACTAATTGATTGTATTCTCACATTAACCTGAAATTTAAAAAAAAAAAAATACCTTGAGATAGCACCTAATCCTAGTGAGGACAGCCTACATCACAAAGTCCCAAAGCAGCAAATTCTGGCATGGTTGTGAAGAGAAGGGAACACTAAGACCCACTCCTCTGCCCTCTTCCCCTAATTGACATTCAGAGTTGTCCCTTCCATGAAAAAGATCAGAAGATGCTTCTCTGGTTAATCTCATAGATCCAAAAGAAATATCACAGACAAGGCTCAAGTGATCACCAAATCTTTTGATCAGCTTTTGAGCAGAAAAGAGAACTAAGAGTGGGAAAAGGTTGCTGAGAATGGATAAACAATTCTGAGATCTGTTTCAGAAGAGTTGGACCTTCCTTCTCTACTTTTGAGGGTAAAGTTCAATCTAGGTAGATCATATTCACAGCAATAGGAATTTAGGAGACAATTGATGACCAAGGAGACTTGCAGATGTTACTCATAGTCAGATGCTGACTATATGTTCTGGTTTGACAGGACAGACTCAAGATATGCTCCTTATAGGTGATTAATTAAAGATTGTTAATTTTCTTAGCACCACTTTTCATTATCAAAAATGTTCTGGTATTAGGCAGCGCCTGTGGCTCAGTGGGCAGGGCAACGACCCCACATATCAAGGGTGGTGGGTTCAAACCCACCCCCGGCCAAACTGCAACAAAAAAATAGCCAGGCATTGTGGCAGGTACATGTAGTCCCAGTTATTCAGGAGGCTGAGGCAGGAGAATTGCTTAGGCCCAAAAGTTGGAGGTTGCTATGAGCTGTGTGACACCATGGCACTCTACCGAGGGTGGTAAAGTGAGACTCTGTCTCTACAAAAAAAAAAAAAAAGTGTTTTGGCATGGAAAGGAAAGGCAAATTTAGGTCACAACATTACTTGGAGAAAGATTAACATATAGGCCTGACATTGTTTTTCTGTGACCCAGATATTACAAAATCAAGCCAGACTTTCTTTACTTCCAGGTTCATAGGTGTTAATTTCAGTACATATATCTGCAACTATTAAAGTGAACAAATATAACTCATTTTATAGGGGAGCAGTCATTATAAGGACATAAGGCCCATACTCTCTGACAGATTTTTATTTCTGCTGATTTAATATCAGCCAATCTCAAATATAAGATAGTCACATTTTAAATTTTGATTGTGATTAATTAAAAGTGATCTCTCTTTTTAAAACCTGTAACTGTTTCCCCTCATTCTTCCCTGACAATTACCATGAATAAGATCAACTTTTCCAGCATTCCCAAGCCAATTCAACCTTTAGATGAAAATTGCTCTCTTGTTTCAAACCACAACAAAAACAAATGTAACAGAGATGTTAATGAGATATGGAGATTTGTAGGCCATGACCCCAAGTCCACATTTTACAACCACCAAGAATGTCTTCAACTATCTTTGGAGATTATTGTGGGAAAGAGCACAGGAAACTGATCAATCAATGAATAGATTAGCCTATCAATTAATATGTTCATACACAGATAAGAAAATATGAATGCGAGCATAGCCACAAAATAAATTTTAAAAGTTAACACCACAATAAGTAAGCAAATAAGTAATTTAAACATTGCAGGAGAATGAAATTACATAACCTAGAGTACATTTCAACTTCAAAAATGAAGTTATCAGTCCCAGGGATGTATGAGATATTTTTGGTACTTGCACAGGGAGGCTTGTGATATTTATAGCATAGTTGCAAATCTAACAAAACCTAGTAATTTGATTCCAAGATTTTATAAATCTGGGGGCTGGAGTTCATAAAGGAATTTTCTACTTCCATGAGGGTCTTTTAATGAATAAAGAGGTCAATCTTCCATAGACTTTAAAGAGCACAAGATTATATTTCTAAGATAATTTAAATGCAGATTTCTCCAGCCTGACTTGTAGTTTGAGATTACTCTTCACCCGTCAGTGCATCCCTACACTGTCTCCACACGAGCTGCTCTCATTCCTGCTTCTTTATCTCAGACTCATCCTCTCCCAGTCATGTAAGTCTCATCTACTTTGGAAAGCCCAGCTCCAGTCACCTCTTCTGCTGTGAAGCCTTCAGAAAACATTGTTCCATAGAAATAAACCTAACAAAAGAGGCAAAATATCTCTAAAAAGAAAATTATGAAGCCCTAAGGAAAGAAATAGCAAAAGATATTAACAAATGGAAGAACATACCATATTCATGGCTAGGAAGAATCAACCTTGTTAAAAAGTCTATACTTCCCAAAGGAATCTACAATTCAATGTAATTCTCTTTAAAATACCAATATCCCCTTTCAAGATTTGGAAAAAATAATTCTCCATTTTGTATGGAACAAGGAAAAAACCCGTATAACCAAGGCAATTCTTAGTAATAAAAACAAAGCTGGGTGCACCAGCCTACCAGACATCAGGCTATACTACAGTAGTGATTAAAACAGCATGGTATTGGCACAAAAACAGAGACATAGACATCTGGAACCAAATAGAAAACCATTAAATGAAACTAACATCTTACAGCCACCTAATCTTTGATAAACCAAACAAGAACATACACTGGGGGAAAGAATCCCCATTCAATAAATAGTGCTGGGAGAACTGGATATTTACATGTAAAATACTGAAATTGGACCTGCACCTTTCTCCACTCACTATAATTGATTCAAGATGGATAAAAGATCTAAATCTAAGGCATGAAACAATAAAAATCCTCAAAGAAAATGTGGGGAAAACACTTGAAGTTATCGGACAGGGGAAGCAATTTATGAAGAAGACTTCAGTGGCAATTGCAAAAACAAAAATAAACAAATAGGACTTAATTAAATTGAATAGCTCCTGTACAGCTAAGGAGACAACAACCAAAGCAAACAGACAACCATCAGAATGGGAAAAGATATTTATGTATTACAAATTGGATAAAAGCTTGATAACTAGAATCTACATAGAACTCAAATTAATCAACATAAAAAATGCCAACAATCCCTCATATCACTGGGCAAGAGAGATAAATAGAATCTTTTCTAAAGAAGATAGATGAATGGCTAACAGACAAATGAAAAAAATGATCATTGTCCCTAATTATCAGAGAAATGCAAATCAAAGCCACCTAAGATATCACTTAACCTCAGTGAGAATGGCCCACATCACAAAGTCTCAAAACTACAGATGTTGGTTTTGACATGGAGAGAAGGGAACACTTTTACACTGCTAGTGGGACTGCAAACTAATACAACCTTTTTGGAAGGAAGTATGGAGAATCATCAAAGAACTCACGCTAGACCTCCCATTTGATCTGTAATCCCATTACTGGGCATCTACCCAGAAGAAAAAAAAAATCATTTTATCATAAGGACATTTGCACTAGACTGTTTATACATCTCAAATTATAATTGCCAGACTGTGGAAACAACTTCAATGCCCATCCATCCAGGAATGGATTAACAAGCTGTATATGTTTACCATAGAATACAATTCAGCCTCTAAAAAAAGATGGGAGACTTTAATCTTTTGTATTAACCTGGATGGAGTTGAAACATCTTCTTCTTAGTAAAGCATCACAGCAAAACTCCAAAGTACTCAATTCTGACATGAGGATGATTTATGACCTAGTACATGGTGGGGGGTAGGATAATGAGGGAGCAGAGAGGGAAGGAGGGAGAAGAATGGGGGGCCACCGTGTGTGATAGACCTCTTGGAGCCAGGACACAATTATAACAGGGACTTTACCTAACAAATGCAATCAACATAAACCAGTTCTCTGTACCCTCAAAGAATTCCCAACAATAAAAAAAAAAGGCATTGATCCGTACTGTTTGCTGCCTTTTTTCATCTCTTCTGAATCATCCCACTCAAACTTACACCAAGAAAATATCTACATTGTACATGCCTTACATAATCAAGAAGAAGACAATAAATAGTATTCTTGGTTTTAAGGAACAGATCAAATCGTACTCTTGAAACCAATGGTACAGATTCATGCAGATAGTAGAGTCTCAATAAAATGGATTGTTCTTGAAAAAGTGAAGGAGAACTCTGAGAACAGCATAGGAAAAAAAATACCTAAATTTGAAATGCAAAGGACTTCTGTACTTCCTTCCATTTTAAGCTACGGAAATGATTTTTAAGGGCTCCCCAAATTAAGGAACTTCTATAAAGATTTCTAATACCTCTCCAAATAACACACGCCTAAGCTAAGGAGTTCTCAACTCTGACTCCAATTGAGCTAGTGATTTCACTTTAACCTTGATGCTGTAACTATACTGGCATTCCTATATTCTTATCTTTTGGTGGAGATAATTACCTTGCAAGTGATTGGATGAGTCAAAGTTTTAAAAGCACTTTGAAGAAGGGCTTCTATAAAGGTACATCTTCATTGATGCAAATAATACACAAATAACAATTTTTGTTGTTTTAAATTACTTTCCTCACATGCAGATACACAAGTGTCTATATCATCAATGGATTGATATATTAGCATTTACCCCAATAGCTATATTGAAAAAAGACCATGAAACAGTCCATAACTTGGGGCAATGCCTGTGGCTCAGCGAGTAAGGCGCCAGGCCCATGTACTGAGGGTGGCAGGTTCGAACCCAGCCTCAGTCAAACTGCAACAAAAAATAGCCGGGCATTGGGGTGGGCGCCTGTTGCCCCAGCTACTTGGGAGGCTGAGGCAAGAGAATCACCTAAGCCCAAGAGTTGGAGGCTGCTGTGAGCTGTGATGCCAGAGTACTCTAATGAGGGCAACAGAGTGAGACTCTGTTTCTAAAAGAAAAAAAAGTCCATAATTTGAACAGTATATAAAGACAAAACTAATTTCAGAGCTGATTACAATGTATTAGTTATACTCATTACAGTTGAGTTTATCTTTTATATAATAAAATATATGTATTTTATACGCATCTGTTTTTGAAATGCCAATATGTGTACCTTGATGATAAATAACTATTATGATAAAAACATTTTCTTTAAAAAACTTATTTCCAAAGCTAGATTCATTATCAAAGCATAAAAGTTCAATTCTAATTTATTTAGGTGGAAATAAAATAAAAAACACTAGATAATACCGTGAAGCCATGTAGAGACAAAGAATCTAAAGAGATATTTCCCAAAGATATACAAGTGGTCAAAAGGCAAATGAAAAGATGCTGAAATAAAAAATGTAATCATGAGATACCACTTCACACCCAGTTTGATGCTAAGTTAGTAAGGGAAAATAATCAGTACTGGTAAAGATGTAAAGAAATTGGAACATTCCTGTATTGCTAGTGGGAATGCAAAATGCTATAGCCACTGTGAAAGACAGTTTGGAATCTCTTCGAAAACGTATGGGCAGCGCCTGTGGCTCATCGAGTACGGTGCCGGCCCCATTTACTGAAGGTGGCGGGTTCAAACTCAGCCTCGGCTGACCTGCAAAACAGAAAAATAGCCGGGTGTTGTGGCGGGCGCCTATAATCCCAGTTACTTGGGAGGCTAAGGCAAGAGAATCGCCTAAGCCCAGGAGTTGGAGGCTGTTGTGTGCTGTGTGACGCCACAGCACTCCACCGAGGGTGATAAAGTGAGACTCTGTCTCTATTAATAAAAAAAAGTTAAACATAATATTACCAAGTGACCCAGCAATTCTACTACTAGGTATATACACAAAAGAATCAAAAACAAGCAAGGACTCACACAAATACACATACCTGAAGGTTCAGAGAGGTCCACTCACATAGACAGTTTTTCTCTTTCTTCCTGTCTGACCACCCCCTCTCTCACATACACACACAAATGTCCATGACTGGGTAAACAAAATGTGATGTATACATATCAAGGAATAATATTTAATATTTAATCATAACAAGGAATGAAATACAGAAATATGCCACAATGTGTCTGAATCTCCAAAAAAATACATTAAGTGAAAAAAAAACAGAGGAGGCAATTTTTGAGCTTGATTTTAAATGGGGAAAAGGAACTTGAATTACGTAAAAATCTACAAGGAGAAGTACCTTCCAGATGATACACATCATATTCAAGGGGGGAAAGGCACTACAGGAGTGGCAAACAAGCTTAGCTTGGAAAAAAAGGAGGACTTATATTTGTCAATCAAGTCAAGTGTTAATGTGACTAGCAAGGGTCACATGTACTGTTTCCCAGAAAGTTTATCCCTAAATTAGCATGTTTTTGTGTGTTGTTTGTTTCTAACTATTTGTTGAATGAATGAGTGATATTTTGCTTTTAGCCTTTCATGGACTGACTCCTGGATATTCAGCAATATTATCTGAATGCTCTAAAATGGTTGCTAAAATAACATTTTTTTTTATTGTTGGGGATTCATTGAGGGTATAAGAAACCATGTTACACTGATTGCATCTGTTGGGTAAAGTCCCTCTTACAGTCGTGTTTTGCCCCCAAAAGTCATGGTACACAACAAGACCCCACCCACCTCGCTCCTTCCCTCTCTCTGCTCTTCCTTTCTCCACCCCTCCATCATTCTTTCTCTTTCTACTCTCCCCTTCCCTCACCCCCACCATGTCATTAATTGTCCTCATATCAAAATAGAGTACATGGGATTCGTGCTTCTCCATTTTTGTGATGCTTTACTAAGAATAATGTGTTCCACTTCCATCTAGGTTCATACAAAGGCTGTAAAGTCTCCATTTTTTTAATGGCTGAATAGAATTCCATAGTGTACATATACCACAGCTTGTTAATCCATTCGTGGGTTGGTGGGCATTTAGGCTGTTTCCACATTTTGGCGATTGTAAATTGAGCTGCAATAAACAGCCTAGTGCAAGTGTCCTTATGATAAAAGGATTTTTTTCCTTCTGGGTAGATGCCCAGTTAGTGGGATTGCAGGATCAAATGGCAGGTCTAGCTTGAGTTCTTTGAGAGTTCTCCATACTTCCTTCCAAAAAGGTTGTATCAGTTTGGAGTCCCACCACAGTGTAAAAGTGTTCCCCTCTCTCCACATCCATGTCAGCATCTGCAGTTTTGAGATTTTGTGATGTGGGCCATTCTCACTGGAGTTAGATGGTATCTCAGGGTGGTTTTGATTTGCATTCTCTAATAATTAGGGATGATGAGCATTCTTTCATATGTTTGTTAGCCATTCATCTGTCTTCTTTAGAGAAAGTTCTATTCACGTCTTTTTCCCCTTGATATATGGGATTGTTGGCTTTTTTCATGTGGATTAATTTGTGGTCTCTATAGATCCTAGTTATCAAGCTTTTCTCTCATTCAAAATATGCAAATATCCTTTCCCATTGGGTAGGTTGTCTACTGGCTTTGGTTGTTGTCTCCTTAGCTGTACAGAAGCTTTTGAGTTTAATTAAGTCCCATTTTTTAATTTTTGTTGTTGTTGCAATTGCCATGGCAGTCTTCTTCATGGAAGTCTTTCCCTAGGCCAATATCTTCAAGTGTTTTCCCCATGCCTTCTTTCAGGATTCTTATTGTGTCATGCCTTAAATTTAAGTCCTTTATCCAACTTGAATCAATTTTTGTGAGTGGAAAAAGGTGAGGGTCCAGTTTCAGTCTTTTTCATGTGGATATCCAGTTCTCCCAGTACCAGTTATTGAATAGGGAGTCTTTCCCCCAAGGTATGTTCTTGTTTGCTTTATCGAAGATTAGGTGGTTGTAAGTTGTTAGTTTCATTTCCTGGGTTTCTATACAATTCCAAATGTCCATGTCTCTATTTTTGTGCCAGTACCATGCCGTCTTGACCACTATGGCTTTGTAGTACAGCCTAAAGTCTGGTATGGTGATGCCCCCAGCTTTGTTATTATTACTAAGAACTGCCTTAGCTATATGGGGTTTTTTCTGGTTCCATATAAAATGCAGAATCATTTTTTCCAAATCTTGAAAGTATGATGTTGGCACCTTAATAGCGATGGCGTTAAATAAGTAGATTGCTTTGGGAAGTATAGACATTTTAACAATGTTGATTCTTCCCAGCCATGAGCATGGTATGTTCTTCCATTTGGTAAGATCCTCTGCTGTTTCCTTTCTCAGGATTTCATAATTTTCTTTATAGAGGTCCTTCACCTCCTTTGTTAGGTATATACCTAGGTATTTCATTTTCTTTGAAGCTATGGTGAAGGGAGTTGTGTCCTTAATTAGCCTCTCAT
>CAUYON010059396.1:0-18480 GCA_963573935.1 Arctocebus calabarensis | reverse complement strand
ATACTTGGAAGAATTTTCTCTCTTTTTTTTTTGAGACAGAGCCTCAAGCTGTCACCCTAGATAGAGTGCCGTGGCATCACAGCTCACAGCAACCTCCAATTCCTGGGCTCAAGCGAGTCTCCTGCCTCCGCCTCCCAAGTAGCTGGGATGACGGGCGCCCGCCACAACGCCCAGCCATGTTTTGGTTGCAGCCGTCATTGTTGTTTGGCAGGCCCGGGCTGGATTCGAACCCACCAGCTCAGGTGTACGTGGCTAGTGCCTTAGCCCGTTGAGCCACAGGCGCCAAGCCGAAGAATTTTCTCTTAACAAATGCATTTCAACTAGTAAATGAGGAAGGAATAACAGAATTTATAACCACTATCAAAACACATGACCTAAGCAATGATGACCCAGAGCTGCCAACCCCTCAGAGTGTGACAGCCCAACATTTTGCGCTCCTGATAGAGACGGAAAGCACCACCTGTGGCTATTGTCAAAATGTGAGCTGAACTTGACCAGTTTCCCTATCTAAATTTAGGAAATATAGAGAACAAGAAATGGAAGAAGTTAAAGGATACCACAGGAGGCAGTGAGCAAAGTTTTTTTTTTTTTTTTGTACAGACAGTCTTACTATGTGGCCCTCGATAGAGTGCCGTGGCATCACACAGCTCACAGCAACCTCCAGCTCCTGGACTTAGGTGATTCTCTTGCCTCAGCCTCCCAAGTAGCTGGGACTATAGGCACCCGCCACAACACCTGGCTGTTTTTTTGCTGTGCAGTTCAACCGGGGCTGGGTTTGAATCCACCACCCTCGGTATATGGGGCTGGTGTCCTACTTGATGAGCCACAGGCACCACCCTTTTTTTTTTTTTTTTGACAGAATCTCACTCTCTCTCCCTAGGGAGAGTGCCATGGTGTCATTATAGCTCACAGGAACCTCAACCTCTTGGGCTCAAACCTCCTGCCTCAGCCTCCCAAGTAGTGGGGAATACAGGCACCTGCAATGATGCCTGGCTATTTTTTCTATTTTTAGTAAAGATAGGGTCTTTCTTTTGCTCAGGCTGGTCTCAAACTCTTAAGCTCAAGTAGTTGACCTGCTTTGGCCTCCCAGAGTGCTAGGATTATAAGCATGAGCCACTGGGCCCAGCTGCAAAATCCTGGCCATGGGAAACTCTAGGACTAACAACTAGTCGTCTTCTACAAATAAAAAGCAACGAAAAAGAAAGAGAGGGGCAGACACAGACAGACACATACACAGGATGAGACATATTAAAAAACAACAACCGCAGAACCCTATTTGGATCCTAATTTCAAGAAATAACTGAAAAATCACATCGATGAGACAAATGGGAAAATATGGCACTGACCAGATACATGATGACTGGTACAGAATTACTGTTAATTATTTTAGGTGTGATGGTATTGAAGCTATGTTTAAGAATCTTCATCTTTTACAGATATACTGAGATATTTATAGATATAATAATGTGATATGTAGTAATATCTAGAATTTCCTTTAAAATAACCCAGAGAGGAGGGAAGAGGAAATGCGGAAATTATCTAAAGAAAACAAAATTGTCTATGAGGTGCTCATGTTTGAAACTGGATGATAGATTCTTGGGGGGGGGGCGGGGGGGTTGTTATTTATTTATTTTTTTGAGACAGATTTTACTTTCTGGCCCTTGGTAGAGTCCCATGGCATCACAGCTTTCAGCAACCTCAAACTCTTGTGCTCAAGCAACTCTCTTGCCTCAGCCTCCTGAGTAGCTGGGACTACAAGCGCTGGACACAATGACTATTTTTAGAGGTGGGGTCTTGTTCTAGCTCAGACTGGTCTCAAACCTCGAGCTCAGGCAATTCACCTGTCTCAGCCTCCTAGAGTGCTGGGATTATAGGCATGAGCCACCACAAACAGCTAGGGGGTTCATTGTTTTATTTTACTTTTATATGTTTGAAATTTCCCATAAGAAAAATTTGGGGACAAACATAAAAAGAAGATGGATTTAATACTAAAAATCCTAAAAGCTATCAAACAAACTGGAGAAACAAAACACAATTTGGGGAGGAAGAAACAGCTCTACCCACCCTTGATATATTGTATATATCATACTCCAGGTAATAGGTACCATGCCTCTCCAGGTTTGCATCAGCCTATGCAGCATGAACTTGTCTGAATCAAGCCTGGAGGAGAAGCAACACTCCCCAGCAGACATTGGTCTTTCAACAGTGCAGGTTTCCTTACACTGCAACTTTGCTATTGCTTATTGGTGAGCAATGGGCTAAGAAATCAGTGGGCTGGATAACCCTCTGCAAAAGATTTTATAGCATTGCTGCTTATTTTTATTTGTTTTTAAAAGTAAATTTATTTCAGGTTAATATGAAGGTATAACCAGGTCAAAAAAAAATTGATTTTGATATTATCTGACAATGTGAATGTTACTTTCTTTGCATTATTATTATTAATATTGCTTAATTTTTTTTTTTTTTTTGAGACAGAGCCTCAAGCTGTCACGCTGAATAGAGTGCCATGGCATCACAGCTCACAGCAACCTCCAATTCCTTGGCTCAAGTGAGTTTCTTGCCTCTGCCTCCCAAGTAGCTGAGACTACAGGCGCCCGCCACAACGCTCAGCCATTTTTTGGTTGCAGCCATCATTATTGTTTGGCAGGCCCGGGCTGGATTCGAACCCTCCAGCTCAGGTGTACGTGGCTGGCGCCTTAGCCTGTTGAGTCACAGGTGCTGAGCCTATTGCTTAATATTTTGATGCAGCAATCATCTGATTTCTTTTTTGAATGTATTTATCTTCGTTCATTCTTTATGAGGTTTTTGTTTCTAGTCCTTATCTTAAACATTGTTATTGACATTAAATTTTAAGCCTTTTTAATTCTGTGAAGGTAAAAAGTAGAAACCTAATAAACACATGTATATGTTAAAAAAAATTGATTTTGGCTCAGCTTACATGTATGTATGTAAGCTTTTGAAAGCCTTTTCTAACAAGAACACTTAAGAATATAGGCATAGGTAGCACGTTTCCTGAACTGATTGACGCCATCTATGACAAACTCACAGCCAATATCATACTGAATGGAGTAAAACTGAAAGCTTTTCCACTTAGAACTAGAACCAGACAAGGATGTTTTCTATCACCACTACTATTCAACACAGGGTTGCCTGCTTATTGGAAGCTCCCTCATCCACTGATCCTCTGATGTAGTTAAAGTATATAGTCACTGTCGTTAAAGTATATAGTGATTTTTCTTTTAGAGTGAAGGAAAGCCTCTCCACAATTTTTAGTACTGGCAATTTTAGTCGTCTCAGAAATGTTTCCTCTACTTAATTAAAATAAAAGATTTTTCTGGTATTTATTTTTTACTTATTTATTTTTTAGAACAGGATCTTGCTCTGTAGCCCAGGTTAAAGTACAGTGATGTGATCGTAGCTCATTGCAGTTCAAACTCCTGGGCTCAAGCAGATTCTCCTGCCTCAGGCTCCCAAGCAGCTAGCAGTATAGGTGTCCACCACATCTGGCTAATTTTTAAATTTTCTGTAGAGACAATGTCTCATTGTTACCCAGACTGGTCTTAACATAATCACCCCTAAAAGAAATATTTCAACACTGGTGACTAAGTTTTTATTGATAATGACAGAGCTGTTGCTCTTAAATGTTGCTACATCACTCCCTGCAATTGGAAAGCATATTCCTCTGAGAACCTAGCTTATCCTTAACTTTACTTTAATTGAAAACAAATAGAAGAGGTAGCCTTCTCCTTTTGAAAATCAGGCACACAAGATATGTGAAGTCACCATTTACTTTTTTACCTTGCATTTTCCTTTGGAGTGAGAGTGACGTCTCCATCGGACGCAATGTCAATCTCACAGTGCTCAGGCTGAATCCCTATGCCGAAGAGCTGGATATCCTGAGAGGTATCTGCACCCACCCTGGTGTGATCCTAGTAATAGATTATTTAGGAAAGAAAAACCACTTATAAGTAACTAAACAAAAATTTATCACAGTTTGAATAATATAGCAGCAAATGCACAAAAATATTAAATGAATCATGCCAGAGATATTAGATAACCGAAGCATTAGAAGTCAAAAGCTTACACAAATGCAATAATTTTTATTTTTTTTGTAGAGACAGAGTCTCACTTTATTGCACTGGGTAGACTGCTGTAGCATCACACAGCCCACAGCAACCTCCAACTCCTGGGCTTAGGCGATTCTCTTGCCTCAGCCTCCCGAGTAGCTGGGACTACAGGTGCCCGCCACAGCGCCTGGCTATTTTTCTGTTTTGCAGTTCGGCTGAGGCCGGGTTTGAACCCACCACCCTTGGTATATGGGGCTGGCGCCCTACCCACTGAGCTACAGGTGTTGCCCAAATGCACTAAATTTTAAAAATTTTTTTAAAAAGAGTTTACACACACAAAAAACCCTGATGATGATTTTTTTTTTTTTGGAGACAGAGTCTCACGTTGTCACCCTTGGTGGAGTGCTGTGGTGTCACAGCTCACAGCAACCTCAACCTCTTGGGCAGAAGTGATCCTCTTGTTTTAGCCTCCTGAGGTGCTGGGACAATAAGCATCTGCCACCGCACAGGCTATTTTTAGAGATAAGGACTTGCTCTTGCTCAGGCTGGTCTCAAACTCCGGAGCTTAAGCAGTTTCTTAGAGTTGGCCTCCCAGAGTGCTAGGATTACAGGCCTAAGCCAACAAGCCTGGCTTGATATTATTTTAAAACATAAGGAAATTGAACTTGAGAGTAGCACACTGGTGTGCCAATTTTGATTAGACCACTTACTATTTAAGTGACCACAGGTAAGTCATTTCACTTTCTGAGCCTCAGTTTCATTTTTGGCAATACCAGGACAATACCATCTATTTGACATACTTAACAATTCTCTTGTGGATCTTATGAGTAGGCAGTGAAAGTTCTGAAAACAGTTATCTAAATTTAAGAACAACTAAAAAGCAGATTGACAGAAAATCATATTTAAAATATTTAACTTTCAAAATGCTAAAAATATTTCAGTTTTTAATACCAATATTACACAGAGTTTTGAAGCCTATGGGTTATATGATGTATAAACTAGTGTGATTTTCAGCACCTCAAACCTCAGACACATGAAAACGGAGACTACAGGTTCTTTAGTTGTAACCCTTTTGTTTTAACTGTGATAAGAAAACTTTGGCCCCATCCAACAAAGAAAGCATAAAGCTTGGTCTGTCAAAGTTAAGGTTTCAGAAACAATTCCTTACCCCTTTCTTAACCATTACGTAAATAAACAGATCTCTTTTTTTTTTTTTTTTTTTTGAGACAGAGCCTCAAGCTGTCATCCTGCGTAGAGTGTTGTGGCATCACAGCTCATAGCAACCTCTAACTCCTGGGCTCAAGTGATTCTCCTGCCTCCACCTCCCAAGTAGGTGGGATTATAGGTGCATGCCACAGTGCCTGGCTATTTTTTGGTTGTAATCATCATTGTTGTTTGGCAGCCCGGGCTGGATTCGAACCCGCCAGCTTAGGTGTATGTGGCTGGCACCTTAGCCGCTTGAGCTACAAGCACCGACCCTAAATAAACAGATCTTAAGTCTGTTAGTGGATTTTCAATAAGTCAGGGGCTATTTGCACCATATTTATGTCTCTGGAAACAGCAGAAGAAAAAGGACAACAGAAGATTCAATTCCAGCTTAATCTTCATTGCATATTACATATTCACTAGGCAACTCAGAATCCTTAACAAGCACCTAATCATTCACAAGCAGACACTATCTCTGCATGTAGAGATTTAGGTGTGCAGACAGTGTATGCAAACTGCCTTCAAGTCTCCAGTCCTTTGATAATCTCAATCTTCATAATTTAGAAAGAAGGAGTGTGTGAGATTAGAAATGTCCTCATGGGCACCAAGTGCCCTATGTCAGGTGAAGTGCCCCACACCACTGTCAATCAGGTGCTCTATTTCAAACAAATGCCTTATTTTTTCACTTAAGAAATAAGCCAGCAGTTCTAAAAATGTGTTCTGACAACCCTCAGGGCCTTTGAGAACCTTTCAGGAGGGCTACTATAAAATAATAAGATGTTACTTGTCTTTGTTTTTTCATTTTATTGTGTGTGTGCAGTGGAGTTTTTCAGAGGCTTTGTGATGTGTGATGACATTGTAGCTCTGAAGACAAATAACTGTGTGTTTGTATTTAAAAATGCTCTCAGTCTTAATGTCCAATATAGCAAATGTAGACAGACGGAACTCAGACATAAAAAAGTTCTCTGGAGTCCTTTGAAGAATGTAAACGGGTTCTGAAGTCTGAAAATTTGAGAACTGTTACAATAAGTTACCCAATGTGGCATACCCTGAGACAAAAACACCAACTCCTACACTTGAAAAGTGAGTAAAGGACCAGGAGTTACTTCCTGAGGATGTAGGTTTAGAGGGGACAGACCTGGAAAATCTCTGCTGTCTAATCTAGCATCAGGGCCTTGTGCTGATCTGAGATCTCCTTAGAATCAGTCAGAAGAATAACTGAGAACCTCAAAGCTTCTTAGGATTTTCATGGCTGAACCCCATCTCAGAATCCTTATCACCTCATACCTGGAACCTTCTCCTATAGCTAGATATTACCTTGACACCCTCTGTGGCCCGCATGTGCCCCATAAAGCCTAAACTTGCAGGGAAGCAGTTTTGATTGCCTAGCTGCAAGGTCATACAAAAGAGTAATGTCCCTTCCCAATGGTCACCTGACTGCACTATCCATCCTCTTACATTTTTCTCTTTTTTGAGATAGGGTCTCATTCTGTTGCCCTGTGCAGTGGTATGATGCTGGCTCACTGCTACCTCAAACTTTTAGGCTCAAGGAAGTGATCTCCCTGGCTCAGCCTCCTGAGTAGCTGGGACTGCAGGTGAGTACCACCATGCCCATGTAATTTTTTTAATTTTTTTTTTTTTTTTGTAGAGACAGAGTCTCACTTTATCACCCTCGGTAGAGTGCCATGGTGTCACAGCTTATAGCAACCTCCAACTCCTGGGCTTAGGAGATTCTCTTGCCTCAGCCTCCCAAATAGCTGGGACTACAGGCGCTTGCCACAATGCCCAGCTATTTTTCTGTTTTGCAGTTCGGCCGAGGCCGGGTTTGAACCCGCCACCTTCGGTATATGGGGCTGGCACCCTACTCGATGAGCCACAGGCGCCCGCCCTAAATTTTTTTAATTTTTTGTAGAGATGGGATCTATGACTCCTGGCCTCAAGTGATCCTCCCACCTCAGCCTTACAAAGTACTAGAATTATAGTCACTGCGCCAGTTGCCATCCTCTTATTTTTTGGAGACAGAGTCTTACTTTGTTACCCTTGGTAGAGTACCATGGTGTCATAGTTCACAGCAACCTCAAACTCCTGTGCTTGGGCAATTCTATTGCTTTAGCCTCCTGAGTAGCTGAGACTACAGGCACCTGCCACAACGCCTGGCTAGTTTTACTATTTTTAGTAGAGACGGGGTCTTGCTTTTGAACTCCTGAGCTTAAGCAAGCTACCTGCTTTGGCTTCCCAGAGCACTAGGATTACAGGTGTGAGCAACTAGGTCTGACCCCTCCTCTTACTTTTAATGAGGGGTAAGCTGGATAAGAAAAACAAAATCATGGAGCCATGCAATCACATTCACCTGGGAATCATACATGAATAAATCAGGATTGCAACAATCTATTTATATACTCTCATACCTTTAAATAATAAACCAGAAGTTCGTTGAGCGCAGGGTCTGCATTCAGGTTGACTAAGTAGCATTTGTCATCCCCCACCTTGATGCCTGATGTCTCCAGAGAAATCCCCATGCTTTCAAGTTGTCGTTGCCTCTCCTGTGCATGAAAACAGACAAAATCAGGGAACTCTATTTGTTGCTCTTTTCACAAGATGTGTCCATGGAAAGAGTAAGTCACTGTTTCTGGGGACAATGCCAATGAGGTCACACATTCTACTCAGCTGAATCAAGTTTCTGAGAGCCTATGTGTGACATCTTGTGGTGTTCTAGGGGCACAAGGATGAACCAGACACCATCTCAGCGCATAAGGAGCTTAGAGCCTCACAGAGGGGACAAGACCACACAACTGAACCCCAAAGAGGATAACACTATGCTACTGGAGGGGCACAAAATGCTAAAGGCTTCCAAGGAAGGGTATCATGATTGTTTCTGAGACAGAGTCTCACTGTCACCCTGGTTAGAGTGCCACGGCAGCACAGTTCACGGCAACCTCAAACTCTTGGGCTTGAGGTGTGTACCACCATGCTCAGCTAATTTTTTCTATTTAACATCAGGAAGAGAATATATTTGAGATGTTCTTAAAGCATGAGTAGAATTTCAACAGGAAGATAAGGGCAGGGCACATGGAAGTACAGGAAGGACTCTGGACATACCAGATGACTTCAGGGGCCAAGTATCCCCAGCAAATCTGGGAAAGCGGGGGGAGATGGGGCTGGAAAAACAGGTTGGGCCCTTATACTAGAAGGTCTTGAATTCATTTATTTGTCCATTTATTAAAAAGATTTATCAGAGTCTACAATGTAATAGGTACTGATCAAGGGCTGGGAATACAACAATAAAGCAAAGTCCCTTCTTTCACTGAAACATACTTTAGCAAGTAGACCATAAAAAAAAAGAGAATAAATACGATACATAGAATTTCCAATGGTGCTAAGTGCAATGGAGAAACATAAAGCAATGTGAGGGAGATGGGAAGTTAGAGGGGCTGTGTGTGTACATGTGAGAGAGAGAGGGAGAGGGAGAGGGAGAGAGAGTTAATGACATCTACAAGAAAGTTATCAGCAGAGGGCTAGATAGAGTTACAGTGACTACTTTTAAGTTACTTGCTTGGGATGGTCCAGTATTTCTAAATGGGCAATGAGATTTAAAATGTTCATGAAATGTGTAGTGTAGCAAGATTCATAACAGACACACATCCCTGCAGAATCAGTCCTTCCTTTATATTTTAATTCAAGCAAAGTAAAAAGTTAAATACATTGAAAAAACCACATGAGTTATATGTTACAAATATTCAGCCAATCAGGTAGCCTTATGCTTTGTCAGGTGATCTAAAAAAAAAAAATCACAAAACAGACTGGTGTTTCAATGTCAAGAGCAGGAAATAGAAAAGACACTTCCTGTAATCAGGTCTGGTCAAACTCAGTGTTCTCTTAACATGTCAAGCATACACATGGACCAAATTGTAAGTTGATAAAAGACACGAAGTCAGTGTCCAAAAACGATCTTTGCAATCTCTAGTTCAGCAGAAAGGGACCCCTGAAAGACTTTTTGAGGACAAATGAAAGAGAAATCACAATTTTTTAGACTTAAGTTATCAAATCACCTGTGCAATCTCTTCTGTTTTCCTCAACTTCTCTTCCCAAGTTACTGTTAGTTCTTTTATTAGCTTTTCAGACTCTTCGAGCTTCTCCTTCAGTTCAGGGGCCTTCATGGCCTTTAAAACAAAACCAAAGATATTTGATTTTCAAAATTTTCCCACCATTATGTACAAGACAATCATTTATTGTCCTTAAGCAGTTATCAATAGTCTGCTGGAAACAAGTCATTCAGTGTTGGAGTGGATGAGCGAACGAGGTTGCTCCTGTTTCAAGGAGGAAAAGGAGCCAGTGTCCTGATTGAAAATGAAAAAAATTATTATAGAGGCATCTTATCCATCATATTTAAATTTTGTGTTCGAAGATAAAAGATGCTGAAGTCCATCTTCAAAATAGAAAAGGGGGGGGAAGATTACATAATCAGATTTCTTTTTCACTGAGAGATCAATACATACCACTAATGAGTGCATTCCAATTCTATTAATCTACGAGGAACGATGAAGATGCTTCTCATTCATTAAAAAATTTGAATTTGGGCCCTTTTAGACTACTTTTCTGTTCACTTAGGAGCAGGACATCTGGTTAATTGGGCAGTAGTTTCCCTCTAAGTTTATTCAGTAAGAATAACCAAGGGTTCTTTTTTTTTTTTTTAAAGACAGAGCCTCAAGCTGTTGCCCTGGATAGAGTGCTGTGGCATCACAGCTCACAGCAACCTCCAATTCCTGGGCTCGAGTGAGTCTTTTACCTCCACCTCCCAAGTAGCTGGGACTACAGGCGCCCGCCACAACACCCGGCCATTTTTTGGTTGCAGCCATCATTGTTGTTTGGCAGGCCCGGGCTGGATTCAAACCTGCCAGCTCAGGTGTACGTGTCTGGCGCCTTAGCCACTTGAGCCACAGATGCCGAGCCGATTATATAATGATTTTTAAAAGCAACATTTATTGAGCACTTACGATGTGCAAGGCATTGTGTAAGTGCTTTCCAGTATTAATGTTGGACGAGGGGTTAAGGATAAAAAGATTAATAAAACATGGCTTCCTGCACTTTAAGAGCCCAAAGCCTGAAAGACCAGAAAGGTATGTAAACAAGTGATTATTATATAAACACAATGACAGGATTACCAATTAATAGAGCATTCAGACTCTTGGTTTCATTTTTTAATTTTTCTAGTCTTCTGTTGATTACTTTTTGATTAAATATGCTGACAGATAAAAGTATTTATATAGTACCTGGCATGTAAGTGCTCGGTAAATAAATGGTGAGTATTAACTTTGTTTTTCTTTCTTTTTTTATTTTTCTGTTCCTTACAGATTAATGCTCTCCCAACTACAGTGGGATCAGAAGAGTGGCAAAGGAATGTGAACTTGGAAGTGTCAGCTACACACTCAAGTCCTGGTGTGTAAAAGCCTGTGACTTAAGCTCAGGCACTTGGCCTCTAACAGAGTTTTCTGACCTATTTCAAATGAGACAGAGCCTCACCCAGCAATTTGCAAAAAAACAACACCTAATGGGAAGGTTACTGAAGTTCAGAGAAGTCAAGGAAAGAAGGTAACAATGCAGAAACATTAATTCTGTTTCTCAACAGGGCTGATATAAATGAAAAAGTAACAGAAGATTTCTGAATTACTTCTAATGTTTAATTATCCTTGATCACACCATCTCCATGACTTAATGAGGAGATGATACCTAGCTAACATCTCCAAAACTCACAAGGCCTTGTGGAAATGTAGTCTACAATGTTAATAAAAGCAACACACTTGGTTCTTAGGCTTTCCCTGAGCGCCAAGGGTCAACTCATTTACTGAAGCAAATAATTAGGTAGTAGTAGGAATTCCCTCTCAATTATTTGCTTCCTTGACCATAAGTTCCTAGGACAGAAGTCTTTCTTTTTCTTTTTTTTTTTTTGAGACAGAGTCTCACTATGCTGCCCTTGGTAGAGTGCTGTGGCATCACAGTTTACAGCAACCTCAAACTCTTGGGCGTAAGCAATTCTCTTGCCTCAGCCTCCCAAGTAGTTGGGATCATAGGCATCTACCACAATGCCCAAATATTTTTTTGTTGCAGTTGCCTGAAATTGTTTAGCTGGCCTGGGATGGGTTCAAACCAACCAGCCTTGGTGTATGTGGCTGATGCTGTAAGCACTGTGCTACAGGTGCTGAGCCAGGAAAGAAGTCTTATACGTGTTGCTGGTCATAATGCTTAGCACGGTGATTTTCAACTGGTGTGCCATGGCACACAGGTGTGCTGTGAGGGGATCGTAGGCATGCCACGAAAATTTTTAAAGATCATTAATTAAGTTATTTTTGGAAGAAATTCAAAGCATAGTATGTATATTCCTTTTTTCTACTTTTTTTTTTGATCAACATAATTTAAGTGTGCCACAGAAGTTTTTTTTTTTAATAGACAGAGCCTCAAACTGTTGCCCTGGGTAGAATGCTATGGCATTACAGCTCCCAGCAACCTCCAACTCCTGGGCTCAAGCATTCTCTTGCCTCTGCCTCCCAAGTAGCTGGGACTACAGGCACCTGCCACAACGCCCAGCTATTTTTTGGTTGCAGCCGTCATTGTTGTTTGGTAGGCCCTGGCTTGATTTGAACTCACCAGCTCAGGTGTATGTGGCTGGTGCCTTAGCCGCTTGAGCCACAGGCACCGAGCCCATGGAAGTTTAACCATAAGTTCAAAGGTGCCATTGAGCTAAATAAGGTTGGAAAACACTGGCTTAGCACACAGAACATGCCAATAAATGCTGAAGTGCACGGAGATGACCTAGAACTGTAAGAAAGCATGCCTTCACCACGCGGATACCACCACCAGTGGACTGCACCAACATGGAACACCAGGCTGACTCACCTCAGCTTGCGAAAGCTGCTCTCTCAGTTTTTCCACTTCCTCTCGCAGTTCTCGGATGACTTTTGCATTGGGGTCCTCATTCACGACAGCGTGGTTCACGATCCTTTTGGCCCGGTCTGCGTATCTTAATGTGGACAGGGTCTCTTCATAGTTGTCTGCTGCTGGACTAATGGTGGCTATCATAGAGGTCTGGCTGTTGCCTCCCAAATTGTCCTGCAAATTATTTCAAAGTGTATCTTAGGAAGCTCACTCCTTGCATGACACATAAAATAAAAACAGTAAATAAACTATGACATTATTCTCTACCAAGAAAATGCCACGTGGAAATGGGTGTGTATTTTACCAGTAATTTTATGACAAGGTGAAATGTGCTCTCTCTGTATTCCCAGCAATAAATAATGCCTGTCAATAGCATTATAAAGGAAGAAAAAGCAGTAGAAAATAGTTTTCATTCTGTGTTCCTAGGTACTAGCATGCCTGTGTTGCTGAGAGAGTTCTCTACGTGTTTAGTTAGCTTTTGCACATACTTTTTAGTTGTCCCATCAGTGATACCCAATTTTTAGTTAGAAAAGAGCATTAGAGCAATGAATTACCTTAAGAAGCCAAGTGAGGACTGAATCTCGATAAGGCACAAATTTGTTTTTACCCTTGCCAGCCGCCTGGTCAGCCAGTGATGATATAACCAACCCCAAGGTTGTAAGTGATCTACCAAGAGAAAACAAAAAAATTAATCTTATGGAATGATTATATGTTCATAAAAGAATAATCTTTCTAGGTAACAAGTATAAACTATACAGAATGAGGCTTTTAAGTTGACACAATCAAGTCTCCATTAATTTGTCAAGAAGCTGAGAAAAAAAATCAATTCATTAACTTAAAAAGAATGAATTTAGAATCCCTGTGAGAATCTACTCTCTTCAATCATAGAACCTGTAAAACAAACGTTCAGAAGATTGTACTACAGAATTTTAACTTACTTCCCATATTAAGGTCTGTAAAAGACTCTCTAATTTGAACCATGTGGCCTCTGATTTTGTTTTCCAGAATAACCATGTAACGTGCATACTTCCATTACACATCACACAACATGTTCTGCTCATCTGCTAAAAAAGCTAGCAAATTTATGTCAATGTGCCGTTATTATAGTTGGACAAAAACAAAGAACTGCCCAAGTAGTGGGTAGCCACACAGCCACTCTCTCAACCCCTGAGATACACAATGGCAGAGCAGGGTAGAAACGCAGAATCTTCGAAGTCTTCCCAGATCCACTGACCCAGACCAGTTAAAGGTATCCCAGGTGATTTATCTGCACACTAAACTCCGAGAAGCCTGGGTGAATAACAGCCAAGTGACAGACAAATTTAGTTGTCCGGGACTACCAGTCTTATAGTGTGGGCCTAGAATCAGCCCCACTTGGGACCTAGTTAGAAATTCAAATTCTCAGGCCTCACTTCAGACCTAATGAATGAAAAACTTACAGGGACACAGAAATCGGCACTATAACAAGCCCTCCAGTGATTCTGATGTAGGTTAACATCTGAGAATTGTTGGCCTTGGCTAACGAGCTCTCTTTGGTGGCAATGTATTAGACACCTGGAGAAAAAAGCACCATATGAAGGGTGTTCTCTTACATCACAGTTATGTACCAATTGCTCTTTCATTAGGAAGTCAACTGATTACAAATGGAAACAGCAGCCTTGGCATACTTCACAGAATGGCAAGGAGAATACAATGAGAAAAATGCTTATAAATTAAGAGTAACTGAGATGATGGCAATAAATCTTTGCAAGGTCAACAAAAAATGGCTTAAAAAGTTAAATGCTACTACTTATTTATAATAAAGACAACACAGCACGTGAAAGTCTATGGCAGCTTCCTTTCTAATATTAAAAACAGATTTCCATCAAGTAAGTTGAAAGGAAGGAAAGCATTATTTCCCAGAAAACATCATTCCTCCAAAGGCAAGTCACTGAAAATTCACTGAAATACAAAGCAAACTCAAGATTCAGAACGTGAACTAGAATTCATTCTATTAGAATGGTTGCTGGAATTTTAACAACAGCTATTGCCACAAAATGGTATAAACATGTACATCATCTTAAGTGAAACAAGTCAGACACAGAAAGAAAAGTATCACAAGCAGTAGAAGCTAAATGTACAGAGAATAGAGGCCAGTAAGAGTGAGGATGTGTGAGAAGGTTGGGTGATAAGACTCTACTTACTGGGTACAATGTACATTACTCAGATAATGGCTACCTTAAAAGTCCTGACATGATCAGGATATAATCTGCTCATGAAACAAAAACTGTTCTTGGGCCCTATAAATTATACAAAAAAAGTTCATCACACTTGACAGACTTAAAAGTTAAAGAAGTCTTATCCAAGAGAAATGAAAACATGAAGTCTTCTTTTTCTTTGAGACAGAGACTCAACCTGTCTCCTTGGGTAGAGTGCTGTTTTATCACAGCTCACAGCAAGCTCCAACTCCTGGGCTTAAGCAACTCTCCTGCCCCCACCTCCCAAGTAGCTGGGATTATAGGCACCCACCACAACTCCCGGCTATTTTTTGGTTGCAGTCATCACTGTTGTTTGGCAGGCCAGGGCTGGATCAAACCCGCCAGCTCAGGTGTATGTGGCTGGTGCCTTAGCTGCTTGAGCTATAGGTGCTGAACATGAAATATAATTTTTGACTAGAAACAATTCTTTAAGCTATCCCAGCTTACTATCTAAGTAAAGCAGAAATTAATTCATCAGCTCTATAAAGAGCTCAGTGACTCAAATGTCAGTATTAATAACTTTATGGTTATCAACAGAAAAGAATGCAAACTCTATAAAATAATTTAAGGTGGTTTATTTTGAGCTGAATATTGTAACCATGGTCCACAGAGCCACATCCAAGAAGCTTTAAACAAGCTATCCTGCCATGGTTGGATTACAGTTTGGTTTTACACATTTTAGGGAGACAGGAATTACATGTCAAGTTATAAACCAATACATGGAAGGCATACATTGGTTTGGCCTGAAAAGGCAGGACCTCTTGGGGAGGGGCAGTTTACAGATAGATTAAAAAAAATTTTTTTGTTTTTTGTTTTTGGAGACAGTCTTAGTTGCCCTGGGGTTGAATGCCGTGGTGTTATAACTCACAGCAACCTCCAATTCTTGGGCTCAAGTGATCTTCTTGCCTCAGTCTCCTGAGTAGCTGGGACTATGGTGCCCATCACAATGTCTGGCTATTTTTAGAGATGGAGGTTTCCCTCTTGCTCAGGCTGGTTTTGAACTCCTGAACTCAAGCAATCCACCTGCCTCAGCCTCCCAGAGTGCTAGCATTATAGGAATGAATGCACCTTAAAGATTTTTTGATTTGTAATTTGTTGAAGAAATGAAGCTTTGTCTGAAGGCTTGGAATTTTTAGGAAAGGAAGCCTGTTAGAGACAAGCCACTGGATACAAACAGGAGTACTCCAGTGATGTGTTAAGTCAGCTGATGACCTGCAGGAGTGGCTTAACCTTTGTCTTACATGGCCTTAGGCTTGTTAATGATTTTCTACCTTATTGTTACAAAAAATAATTCCAAAAGGGATAGGACATTACTAGGTATGCCTGACTTTCCTTCTACCCTTGGTCAACCACTCAGTTTTAAGGTTTTTCTATGGTCCACTTGGCCAAGATGGGGTCCATTCAATCAGCCGAGAGACTTAAGATTTAATTTAGTTCACCTAGTTAACAGGACTCTTCACATGAAAACACATCGGGGGGCTAAAATGGATTTTTCATCACTGAGAGAAGATTTTCCTCTTGGGGCAACTGTTTATATTTTCTAATTTGATAGGATAGGGAGAAAAAAGGGAAAATTTTTGGAACTCCGAAATGATGAAACATAAAATACAATTACCACTGTGCAATGACTTCTCTGTAAGATGAGTGAAGGATATTACAAAATACTACCCCCAAACACTCCTTCTTTGGCATACAAATTATTTTGAGCTAAACGCAATGGAGAACCAACACATTCAGGAATAGCCTCTAAGACAGAGCACAAGTTTTCCTTTTGTGATGGAAATTTCCATCTGCAGGGGTGTCTTCCACTCCAGGTGCAGGTAGGGGAAGATTCTTTTTATTTGTTTATTTTATTTATTTATGGTTTTTTTTTTTTTTTTGGCTTGGGCTGGGTTTGAACCCACCACCTCCGGTATGTGGGACCAGCGCCCTACTCCTTTGAGCTACAGGCACTGCCCTATTTATTTATTTTTAATAATAGGAAAAAGGCTTTTATTTCAGCCGGTGGAGTTTATGGCATGGAAGAATTCAAAATGGCCATGCTCCGGTAGGGGAGGATTCTTAACAAGTCTTAACAGTGGAGATGGAATGCACTGATTTAAACCTACATAACAAATATTATTAAACAACCTCAATTCTAATACAATCAGGTGTACCAAGAAGGGTCAGATTCATGTTCCTCCCAAGCAATAGGAATGCTGCCAATTGCTGCCCTCCCTGACCCTTTAACACCCCATCTGCCATAATCATTTATGGAATTCCTTTCTTTTTTTTTTTTTTTTTCCCCTCAGTTTTTGGCCAGGGCTGGATTTGAACCCACCACCTCCAGTATATGGGGCCAGCACCCCACTGATTTGAGCCACAGGCACTGCCTGGAATTCCTTTCTCGATTTCACCCCACCTGTATCCAGGTGGAAATAAAGACCACATGATTTCTTCAGAATGGGGATTCCGTTTTCCTTTGTTTCGCACTTTGAAATAATCTTTCATCCTTGGGTCCAGAACTTTTCAAATTCATTATCCTTTCCCTGGTCAACTTCCCATAACTTGCCTCCCCCATCCAGAATCTCCAAGCCCCTTTTTCTGTGTTTTGGCCTAAGATGGTATATTAATGGCAAGTTCTAACCTCCCCTCTGTGTTACTCATCTTTGGGTGCTCCCATGTGTAAAAAAGATGCATATGCTAATAAACTTCTGGTTGCTTTTCTCTTGTTTTTTTTTTTTTTTTTTTTTGAGACAGAGTCTCAAGCTATCACCCTGGATAGAGTGCTGTGGCATCACAGCTCACAGCAACCTCCAATTCCTGGGTCAAGCGAGTCTCTTGCTGCCGCCTCCCAAGTAGCTGGGACTACAGGCGCCCGCCACAACACCTGCCCATTTTTTGGTTGCAGACGTCATTGTTGTTTGGCGGGCCCGGGCTGGATTCAAACGTGCCAGCTCAGGTGTACATGGCTGGTGCCTTAGCCGGTTGAGCCACAGGCACTGAGCCTCTCTTGTTAATTTGTTTTTGGCCAGTTTAATTTATAGGTAAAGTAGAAAAAAAAAGATTTTTTTTTCTCGGCCCTACATTAGTACTGTACAGCACACAAGCATCAACAGCAGAGAGGGGGAGCTGTATGGAAATGTTCTATGACTCCAGTTTCTGTGTGTACTTTGCTCTAAAACTTACTCAGAGAAGTGTACCAGTAGTAGAAGCTGAGAAGGGACACTAAGAAAGGGGCTTCAAAGGGGGGGGGAGGAAAACTTGGCCTTTTAAACCAGGAAATCTAGTGGGCCCATAAAAGTAACCTGGGCAACCAATGATCAAGAGAAAAGGGCAATTCTGCCTGGAGGCGCAGAGAGGCCAATTTCACATGGAGTATTTAATAATTACTCCCCAGACCTTTGTCACCTTTTCTCCTTCTGGACAGGGACTCACTTCCAACTCCCCTTGGAAGTGCTCTCAACTTTCACTTTGTTCTTCCTAAATAAAATCTCTTTGTAATCATGAAACTTGTGGAGGTTACTTTTACCTTTTATCCACACTGCCTGTACTGCTTCAGTTTTATTTTCATTCTCATTCTTATTTCATTTCATTCATTGCTTTCAGTTACCACCATGCCTCGGTTGAACTTTCTAGCTCAACTGAGTAATAATAGAACCAGGTCAACTGGGTTCAGGGATACCCTTGATGCCCAACAGAAGCCACAGCCTCTGACCTAATAGTATACGCACATTCAAACCAAGAACTCTTATCTAAACCTACTACAGTCCCTTTGGAACTACAGAAAGTAACTGTGGGAGGCCCAGGTCGCTGGGGATAAAGAGGCTTTGAAATCCCCCTCCCCTAGGTTCCACCCAGAAGTAATGATCCAGGGGCTTCTAGAGTCCTGAGTTACATATTTTGTTTTTGTTTTTGTTTTTTTTTGAGACAGAGCCTCAAGCTGTCACCCTGAATAGAGTGCTATGGCATCACAGCTCACAGCAACCTCCAATTCCTGGGCTCAAGCGAGTCTCTTGCCTCTGCCTCCCAAGTCGCTGGGACTACAGGCGCCTGCCACA
>CAUYON010059395.1:0-36357 GCA_963573935.1 Arctocebus calabarensis | reverse complement strand
GCTGTGACATCACAGCTCACAGCAACCTCCAATTCCTGGGCTCAAGCGAGTCTCCTGCCTCTGCCTCCCAAGTAGCTGGGACTACAGGTGCCCGCCACAATGCCTGGCCATTTTTTGGTTGCAGCCATCATTGTTGTTTGGCGGGCCTGGGCTGGATTCGAACCCACCAGCTTAGGTGTACGTGGCTGGCGCCTTAGCCCGTTGAGCCACAGGCACCGAGCCTACTTTGTAACTCTTTGAACCCATCCCTCAAACTAAGGCTAAGGGATCTGAGCCAGCAGCTCCCATCTAACCCCAAAAGATACACAGTGGGCTGTACCAGGTTTAAGTTTTCCCAGTCAACCTTACAAGACCTCAGCATTGACTGGAAGAGCAGTTTATCCTGGGGCCAAACCAGAGTTTATGTATGAGCCCTTCCCCCCTCTGCTTATGGTTATTACTAATGGGTCCCCTAAGAATTTGATGGTGGTAAGTTAAACAAAATTTCAGTTCTAAAGCTTCTTCTGTCCTTATCAGGTACAGAATAGATTTTTTTTGTTTAGCAAAGCATCTTAATGAATTTTAAGAATATGAAAGGTAGGCTTAGGAGCTGGTTTGGTGGAGGCTAAAAGCTGCATTAGAAAGTAGTAAGGGAGGGCGGCGCCTGTGGCTCATTGAGTAGGTCGCCAGCCCCATATACCGAAGGTGGCGGGTTCAAACCTGGCCTTGGCCGAACTACAGAACAGAAAAATAGCCAGGCGTTGTGGCGGGCGCCTGTAGTCCCAGCTACTCGGGAGGCTGAGGCAAGAGAATCGCCTAAGCCCAGGAGTTGGAAGTTGCTGTGAGCTGTGTGATGCCATGGCACTCTACTGAGGGTGATAAAGCGAGACTCTGTCTCTACAAAAAAAAAAAGAAAGAAAGAAAAGAAAAAAAGAAAATGTTGCAAGAAAGTGGTAAGGGGTTGGTGGTGCCTGTGGCTCAGTGGCTCAGTGAGTGGGGCACCGACTCCGTATACCAAAGGTGGCAGGTTCAAATCCAGCCCCAGCCATACTGCAACAAAAAATAGCCGAGCGTTGTGTCGGGCAGCTGTGGTTCCAGCCACTCAGGAGGCTGAGGCAGGAAAATTGCCTAGACTCAGGAGTTGGAGGTTGCTGTGAGCTGTGACACCAAAATAAAATAAAACCTTTAAAAAAAAAAAAAAAGAAAGTAGTAAGGAGGCTGAATGTGGCAGCTCATGCCTGTAATGCAAGCATTCTAGACGGCTACAATGGGAGGATCCCTTAAGCTCAGAAGTTCGAGACCAGCATGAGCAAGAAAGAGTAATTCCCCATCTCAAAAATAAATAAAAAAATAAATTAAAATAAATGAAAAAAGAAAGTACCAAGCAATTTGGAATACATGCTCAAAGTTCTGGGGGAAGGTCAAAGAGAAGCCAATATGGCATCCTTAGTCTAAGCACTAACAGAAGACAGCGAGCACTGATTCTGTGGGTGGAGTATAAATTAGTCCTGTTAAGAGCTATGTAGTGTCCCCTGGACCTTCAGTGGAATCTGCTGTACGCAAGAGCTTGATGCTGGTGTTGACCTGGGGTCATGTGTTGAGTGGGTGAGACACCACGGGAGAGCAACACAGGAGAGGCAAGCAGAGAAGGCCCCAGAGTACAGGGTGACTTCAGCAGTGGGGCATAGGTTACAAGTTTGCCTCTCAGGAGCAAAAGTGAGATTATAAAAACAAGACTACTAGGATTATGGGAATGAGCCACTGTGCCCAGCCCCAAAACTCATTTTTAATTATATTCATCTATATAATCCCTGAAGCAGGAAAGAGGTGAGTGGGATGAGGTGAGGGTGTGGCGGACACCCATCCAGAGGGCTCTTCCTTCATCAGGGTATTCTGGCTGCCTGGGAGTCACCTGCCAGGGATCACCATCCTTCCTTAGCCATAGGACACTGACCAGAAACTGGGGGCCTCTTTGCCTGTACTCTGTGATCTCAGCCTTGCCCTTGGCTGATGGAAACTTCTGACCTGGGCCACTGAGTCTCTCCCCTCAAGGTTTCCATCTTAAATTTGGAGAATGCATGAAGTCAGGCTATCTCCCAAGACTGGGGTTGTGAAAAGTAAAATTCACAGGATCTGTCAGCAGCCAGACTTTCCATCGTGGGGAAAGCCACTGCAAGGAGAGGGGAGGAAGCTGACATCTAGAGAGACAGAAGCAGTGAACGGGAAGGGACCAAGTCCTGGCGACTTTCGGGCTGTAGAGCCCTGGCTGGATTCCTGCCTAGAGCACCCTTTTCCCTAAACTGGCTGAAGTTTTATCTCTGCCTCACCCTGTCACCTAGTGTACCCCATTTGCTGAAAGTCAGGAGTTTTCGAGGACAGAGGTAAGTGTCTGTCCTAGGATTGGAATCCCCACTATTTTATTCTTAACCACACTTAACACAATCCAAAGGTATATTGGGGCTAGAGTGCAGTGGCATCAACCTAGCTCACAACAGCCTCAAATTACTGGGTTCGAACAATCTCCTCCCTTGGCCTCCCAGACTACTAGGATTATGGGAATTAGCCACTGTGCCCAGCCCCAAAACTTATTTTTAATTATATTCATCTATATAATCCCTGAAACCTCCTCGCTCAGTCTCCCAAGTAGCTGGGACTACAGGTGCCTACCACAACACCCTGCTAATATTTTTCTCTATTTTTAGTAGACACAGAGTCTTGCTCTTGCTCTCAGACTCCTGAGCTCAAAGCAACCTCCTGCCTTGGCCTCCCAGAGTTCTAGCATGACAGGCATGAGCCACTGTGTCAAGTTCCATTTTGCTTTGTTTAACATGGTGCATCCAGTGCCTGGAACATAATAGGTGCTGATAGGTTACTAAATGAATGAAAGTACAAAGAAGCTGGCTTAAAATCAAGCCACTGGAGACCCCTGACAAGGTCACAATTGCAGAAGAAACATCTCAGTGCCAAATACTCAGTCTGGGATGTTTGGAATTTGTGTGTCCGAGCTGTGTGTCCACTGGGGACTTTGAGTATGCTGGGTGCAAGACTGAATAACAATCAGCGCTTCATAAAAGACAGAAAGGGCCAAGAGGTCGGGTGTGACAAACAGGCTGTTGGGAGATGTTCAATGAAGATTGCAAAGGTTTTAGAAAGGACCAGGGGGTAGAAAGGCTCTGTAATTAGAAAGCATAGGCATTCAAAGCTGCCGAGAGGTCAGTGGGGCTGGGCTGGTAGCTGGGGAGATGAGTTAGGAAATGGGCACACTCAGGTCCTGCAGTTCAGGGCTGACATAATTGGACAGAGAGTTGCCATGGCAACAGCCAATCCCGGGGCTGAGTATGAGGCAAGGAGTCAAGGTTTCTGAATAAGGGACTAAAAATGCTGTCTTTGTTCCCACTTGGAGCGACTCGCCATTAGGTCCCTATGGGGGTGATGCGGTGGGGGGACACAGCTAACAACTGCTGGCTGTCGTGGTGGGAGGGGACCGATGAGGACGCAGAGGGCCAGCCGGGGCTGGGGCTGCTGGATGTGTCATTCGGTGCAGCACTGTCTGTGCCTCTTGAAGCAGAGCAGTAACCGAGGCTTGGTTTCTGAAACTGGGAGTGCCTGATTCTGATCACAGATTGGCCTCTTAGTAGCTGTGTGACGGAAGGACAAAGGAGCCTGTTTCCTTATATGCAAAGATGGGCTGCTCATACCTTTTCTGTGGGGTATTTGTAAGGATTGAGAGGAGCGATATGTTCGCTTAGTGCGTGGTAGATCCTGTCCTCATCATTTTGCAAACAACAGCAGCTTCTTCCCCCCAAAATGCTCTTAGTTTCCGGGGAGTAAAAGCCAGTTTTGCTTTTTTTTTTTTTTGAGACAGAGCCTCAAGCTGTCACCCTGGGTAGAGTGCTGTGGCATCACAGCTCACAGCAACCTCCAATTCCCGGACTCAAGCGAGTCTCTTGCCTCCGCCTCCCAAGTAGCTGGGACTACAGGCGCCTGCCACAATGCCGGGCCTTTTTTTTTGGTTGCAGCCGCCATTGTTGTTTGGCGGGTCCGGGCTGGATTCAAACCCGCCAGCTTAGGTGTACGTGGCTGGCGCCTTAGCCCGTCGAGCCACAGGCGCCGAGCCCAGTTTTGCTTCTTTAGGGGCACCACAGAGCCAGCCAAGAGAGACTCAGCAACTCCAGCAGGTGATCAGCTAGGCTAACAACGTGGTATTCGGAAAGAAAACATTCTTAAGGCAGTTAAGAATGAGAGCTGGGGCTCGGCACCTGTGGCTCAATGGGCTAAGGCGTACACCTGAGCTGGCGGGTTCGAATCCAGCCCCCGGGCCCGCCAAGCAACAATGATGGCTGCAACCAAAAAGTGGCCAGGCGTTGTGGCGGGTGCCTGTAGTCCCAGCTACTTGGGAGGCGGAGGCAAGAGACTCACTTGAGCCCAGGAATTGGAGGTTGCTGTGAGCTCTGATGCCACAGCACTCTACCCAGGGCGACAGCTTGAGGCTCTGTCTCAAAAAAAAAAAAGAATGAGAGCTGGGAGCAATCAGAGAATCCCTCGCCTTTGTTCTTCTGCCCAATTTGGGGGCCTGGACAGGACACAGAGATGAGGCCCTCCCTCCCATCTCCTTCCATAGAGGAGAAGCCCCAGAGGCTCCCTCAGATTTTCATGTGAGGAAGTGGGTAGGGGAGCCAAGGAGGGTACTTGCTTAGAGACCAGGGCAGGCCAGAGGCCTAGGTCACAAGGGCACAGCTCTGGACTGGCCACTCCTTCCCTGTCCAGCCAGAGTACAGGGAGGGTGCAGTGATCCCTGCACAGTCTTTGTTGCTATGACAACATGGTGGCCTGTCTGGTAGGTGGCAGAAGGCAGCAGCTAGGAGGTGGCAGCACTGCCGTGTTGCAGCAGTCAAGGCATTTTTGACATTCCTTTTGCCATCTTGGGAGGCCGCAGAGGAGGGTCCTGGGACTCCAGGGCTGTCACTCTTGGCTCAGATCACAGGGAGGAACCAGGCTCCTGAGTGGAGAAGTAGTTCTCTTGGGACCCCTCTCTTGGAGTATCTCCTGACACCACATGTCTGCCTGGGGATTTCTTCTTTATTTTCCTCGTTGATTCCTTCATTCACTTGTTTCTTCATTCATTCAACAGGTAGATAACATGCAAGGTGCCAGGCCAGAGCAGTGAGCAAGACACAGGCAAGGTTCCCGCCCTCCTGGGAACCTCGGTGGAGAACACAGTAAATAGTGAGCAGGGAGCGAGACTCTGCAGATAACAGTCCGATCTGGAGAAACTGAAAGGGATGGCCCATTCAGGACGTGGTCAGGAAAGCTCTTTCTGAAGCTAAGGAGCCACGGTTGTGGGGAGTGATATGGGTGAGAAGAGAACGGAAACGCTGCTGCTGGAGAGTGACAGGCGGGGCTGGCAGAGGCCCGCGGGCTACTGCAGGGCCCGGTTTGCACTCTGAGGGCAGCAGACTGCTGCTTCCAAATGCTCCCTCTGCTAGCTTAGAGGACAACAGACTTCCTGCAGGAAGGCAAGAGTTGAAGCAGGGGCCAGTGAGGAGACCTGCCGGGGCCCTGGTGAGAGCTGACAGGCTGGGCCCGGAGTGGTGGAGGTGGAGATGGAGGATTTGCAGGGCTGGAGTGTGGAGGATGAGGGGAAGGAGGCTCCAGGGTGACTGCCAAAAGTCTGATGCGAATCTTTGGTGGGTAGAACTGCTGTCTCCGAAGGAAGGGGTGATAGCAGAGTGCTCGGGGAGGAATCATACTGCATCTCAGCTCTGGGACTTGGAGGAAACTTATGCAGGTTGCCCAAGAGCCTCTTTTTCATAGTGTGAAACCCTTCAGAACCGGAGCATTTTATCATCAACATTTCTAAGGAGTTAAGCGGGAAGGAAGCATCCTTACCACGGACTAATGGGGAAGAATATAATTATTAAAACTAACTCTCTGATGTCCTGGGGTGGTAGCATAACTCACTTGGGGCAAAACTCTGCAAAGTGAACACCTAGATGGGTCATTTTCCAGGGTAAAAGGTGAGATCCTCTGAGACATGATATGAACTATCCTGCCAGGTATGTGCAAATTGCTTAAAATAACATTCTAATTTAACCCCTGTTATATGGAGGGCAGGAACCTTGCCTGTGCTTGCTCACTGCTCTGGCCTGGCACCTTGCATGTTATCTACCTGTTGAATGAATGAAGAAACAAGTGAATGAAGGAATCAATGAGGAAAATAAAGAGGAAATCCCTAGGTAAACATGTGGTGTCAGGAGATACTCCAAGAGAGGGATCCCAAGGGAGTTACTTCTCCACACAGGAGCCTGGTTCCTCCCTGGGATCTTATTATTATTATTATTATTTATTATTATTATTTTTTTTTTTGTAGAGACAGAGTCTAACTTTATAGCCCTCAGTAGAGTGCTGTGGTATCACACAGCTCACAGCAACCTCCAACTCCTGGGCTTAGGCGAGTCTCTTGCCTTAGCCTCCCGAGTAGCTGGGACTACAGGCGCCCACCACAACGCCCGGCTATTTTTCTGTTCTGCAGTTCTGCCAAGGCCGGGTTTGAACCCGCCACCTTCGGTATATGGGGCCAGCACCCTACTGTATGAGTCCACAGGTGCCGCCCTCCTCCCTGTGATCTGAGCCAGGAGTGACAGCCCTGAAGTCCCAGGGCCCTCCTGTGTGGCCTCCCAAGATGGCAAAGGGAATGTCAAAAATGCCTTGACTGTTGCAAAACGGCAGTGCTGCCACCTCCAATGCGGATTTCCACATAGCTGCTCGTGAAATGGAGGAAAGAAGCTCTTTTATTTGTATATTGAAAAAAAAAAGACTTGAGGAAATCACTTTACTCATGATTTATGATGAACAGAGCATCTCAGAAAGAGATTCCATGGAGTGAAAACTTCTTAGGGTCAGTTCCATTAACCATTCTATAATCCTGTTATATGTTAAGAAATTGGAGCTAAGAGAGGCTAGGTAAGTTGCCAGAGGGCACATAGGCAGCAGGTGACAGAGCCTGCATTTAAATAGCTGGAGATTTTTTAACTACTTCGAGATACCAAGAGAGCTAAATTACTGAACTAAATAAAGCAATAGCAATTTAGGAGCTGTGACCCAGAGAGTTGAATGGGAAGAAATTTGGGGAGATGGCAGAGGGATTTTATAAAAGAGGAGGTATGCTGGGCGCGGTGGCTCACACCTGTCATCCCAGCGCTTTGGGAGGCCAGGGTGGGTGGATTGCCTGAGCTTACGATGCAAGACCAGCCTGAGCAAGAACGAGACCCCCATTTCTAAAAAATAGTCAAATGTTATGGTGCCTGTAGTCCCAGGAACTTGGGAGGCTGAAGCAAGAGGATAGCTTATGCCTAAGAGGTGAGGTTGCTGTGAGCTGTGATGCCAGGCCACTTTACCAAGGGTGACAAAGTGAGATGCCTTTCTTCAAAAAAAAAAAAAAAAGTAGAGAAGAGGTAACCTAGCAGGGTGCCATGAGGCCAGGGCTTGAGTAGTTCAGCAAGTGGTTCCCTGCCAAGGTGCAGCGGCTGAGTGATGCCTGGTACTCATTGTAATATTGTTTCCTGTTTGGCACTGCACCATATCCCCTCTCCTTTATCCGCAAAACCTCAGTGAAATGGTTGGGGTTTGGGAGAACATAAAGGGATGGTGGTGCTGGTGAGCATGGGAAGAAAGGGGAGGACAGAGAGGCCAACAGCAGACCCGAGAGCGGGAAGGAGGGGCAGGAGGTGACCAGGGACACATGAGCAACCCGGGAAGCCGCAGAAATCCTGGGGAGGGTGCTGGCCTTGCCCTGGCTTGTGAAATGGGGAAAGAAGCTCTTTTTTTTGTATATTGAAGGAAAAGGTAGTGCCCAAAGGCTGAAGACTTGAGGAAATCACTTTCCTCGTGATTTATGATCAGCAGAGCATCTCAGAAAGAGATCGCATGGAATGAAAACCGCTTTGGGTCAGTCCCATTAACTGTGAGCGGTTTGCTCAAAGGCTCTGGTGATGGCAGTCCCCTGAAATCTATTATTACAGCAAACGTCCATGTTTGCACGGCATCACTGCACCCCAACTGCCCCCATGTTCCCATATTGCCTTCTGAAAGCAGACACTGTGAGAGGATCAGGGTCTGGGGAGGCTGGAATGGGGAGGGGCCTGCTCTCCCGAGAAGTCCTCTCTAGCCCCTGCCCTCAATCTTTGTGGACAGCACCAACAGTGCTTTATCGATTTTGTAGGATTTGCATTATCCTATGCAATTGCATGCCTATGAATTCTGACATCAGTTTTAGATTGGTCTCCAAGGGCAAAACCACAGTCCTGTATAACTTATTGTTTCTTTTTGTTTTTTTTTGTTTTTGAGACAGAGCCTCAAGCTGTCAACCCTGGATAGAGTGCTCTGGCTTCACAGCTCACAGCAACCTCCAATTCCTGGGCTTGAGCGAGTCTCCTGCCTCTGCCTCCCAAGTAGCTGGGACTACAGGCACCCGCCACAACACTCGGCCATTTTTCTGGTTGCAGCCACCATTGATGTTTGGCGGCCCGGGCTGGATTCGTACCTGCCAGCTCAGATGTATGTGATGGCGCCTTAGCCCATTGAGCCACAGGTGCCGAGCCTGCTGTTTCTTTTTGAAAGGTAATTGGGAATCTCTCTTAAAAATTTGAACGTGGGTGGCGCCTATGGCTCAGCAAGTAGGGCCCCAACCCCATATACCGAGGGCTGCCAGTTCAAACCCGGCCCCAGCCGAACTGCATCAAAAATTAGCCAGGTGGCTCGGCGCCTGTGGCTCAACGGGTTAAGGCGCCAGCCACGTACACCTGAGCTGGCGGGTTCGAATCCAGCCCCCGGACCCGCCAAGCAACGGACAGCTGCAACCAAAAAATGGCCAGGCGTTGTGGCGGGTGCCTGTAGTCCCAGCTACTTGGGAGGCAGAGGCAAGAGACTCGCTTGAGCCCAGGAATTGGAGGTTGCTGTGAGCTGTGAAGCCACGGCACTCTATCCAGGGTGACAGCTTGAGGCTCTGTCTCAAAAAAAAAAAAAATTAGCCGGGCACTGTGGTGGGCGCCTATAGTCCCAGCTACTCAGGAGGCTGAGGCAAGAGAATCACTTAAGCCCAAGAGCTGGAGGTTGCCATGAGCTGTGACTCCACAGCACTCTACCGAGGGTGACATAGTAAGACTGTCTCCACCAAAAAAAAAAATAAAAAGAATTTGAATGTGCATACCCTTTTCTTCAGAAATTCCTCTTCTCTATTTTACAGGAATCATTGTACCTATGCATAGTTTTCACTGACAACCTTGTGTTTAATACAAAATGAAAATCCTTAGATAAATATGTTCAAACAATAAAATAGTAATGTGGCAACTGTAAAGAATAAAGTTGATCTACATACATTGAATGGAAATAAGGACAAGATAAAATACTGAATGAAAAAAAGCAAGTAGAGTATATAGAATATGGCCCCATGTAGGAAAACATTGAAAACTACCTCCCCCCAGAAGGAAAAGCTCAGAATGTACCAAATTCCAAATGGCTACAGGGAATGCTCCTGTGTAGAAAATGGACTTGGGTTTAGGGACTGAAATGGGCTTTTTCTTCAACTGTGCTATCCGATTCTGTTTTCCGGTAGGAATATATTTGTGTATTTCCTGTGTAATTAGAAATGAGTGAAAAGCTTAAAAATAAGAACATGTCCCTGAGCGATGCACAGAAGAAGGTTGATGCTGACTATCTGACCCTAGACCTGCCCTCCTGGAAGGTGATAAGCTCAGGTCAGCCCAAGGACACGTGGGCTGCACCCTCCAGCCCAAGTCACACAATTCCAGTTTAGTAAGAACCAAATCCCTCATCTTTTTTTTTTCTTTGTTTTTGTAGAGACAGAGTCTCACTTTATCGCCCTCAGTAGAGTGCCGTGGCGTCACACAGCTCACAGCAACCTCCAATTCCCAGGCTCAAGCAATTCTTTTGCCTCCGCCTCCCGAGTAGCTGGGACTACAGGCGCCCGCCACAACGCCCGGCTATTTTTTTGTTTTGCAGTTCGCTGAGGCCAGGTTTGAACCCGGCACCTTCGGTATGGGACAGCGCCCTACTCGCTGAGCCACATGTGCCGCCCCCTCATCTTTTTTAAGAACTCTGAGCACAGAGGCCCATCAGAGTTCAGAACCGTCACATGTAGTAAAGCTGGGTCTCAAGATAAGCTGTTGAGTAAAATGGCACAGTGGGACAAAAAGAGAGCAAAGGACACCGTCAATGGAATTTCACTATTTGAATGAAAATAAAAGCCACAGGCTCAACGCCTGTGGCTCAATGGGCTAAGGTGCCAGCCACATACACCTGAGCTGGTGGGTTCGAATCCAGCCTAGGCCCTCCAAACAACAACGACAGCTGCAACCAAAAAACGGCCGGGCGTTGTGGCAGGCGCCTATAGTCCCAGCTACTTGGGAGGCAGAAGCAAGAGCCTCGCTTGAGCCCAGGAATTGGAGGTTGCCGTGAGCTGTGATGCCACTGCACTTTATCCAAGGTGACAGCTTGAGGCTCTGTCTCAAAAGAAAAAAAAAGAAAAGAAAAGCCACAAACATATAGGCTTGTGTGTGCATAGACTATTTCTAAAAACTAGTAACAGTGGTTGCTCTGGAGAGGGCACCAGGGTGACTGAAAGACAGGGGTGGAAAGCAGCCTTTGTTAGGCACTTTATTATTAGGCACTCTTGTACTTTCGAAATGTTTTGCGTTATCTGATTTAAAACAATAATTTCAGGGCGGTGCCTGTGGCTCAGTGGGTAGGGTGCTGGCCCCATATGCCGAGGGTGGTGGGTTCAAACCCGGCCCCAGCCAAACTGCAACAAAAAAATAGCCGGGTCGGTGCCTGTGGCTCAGCAAGTAGGGCGCCGACCCCATACACTGAAGGCTGCGGGTTCAAACCCGGCCCCGGCCGAACTGCATCAAAAATTAGCCGGGCGCTGTAGCGGGCGCTGTAGCGGGCGCCTGTAATCCCAGCTACTTGGGAGGCTGAGGCAAGAGAATCACTTAAGCCCAAGAGCTGGAGGTTGCTGTGAGCTGTGACGCTACAGCACTCTACCGAGAGCGATAGCGTGAGACTCTGTCTCCACAAAAAAAAAAAAAAAAATAGACGGGTGTTGTGGCAGGTGTCTGTAGTCCCAGCTACTTGGGAAGTTGAAGCAAGAGAGTCGCCTAAGCCCAGGAGTTGGAAGTTGCTATGAGTTGTGACGCCACAGCACTCTACCGAGGGCAATAAAGTGAGATTCTGTCTCTACCAAAAAAAAAAAAATTGCTTCAAAACGAGTTTTTAAAAAATTTGTAATGCAAGGAGGTACTCTCAGAAAGGGCCCTCTTCTTGGAGGGCAGCACCTGTGGCTCAAAGGAGTAGGGTGCTGGCCCCATATGCTGGAGGTGGAGGATTCAAACCCAGACCCGGCCAGAAATTGCAAAAAAAAAAAAAAGAAAGAAAGAAAGGGCCCTCTTCTAAATTGTGAGAGACATGGTTGGGAGAAGGCCTCCTGCATAGGGGCCTTGGGACCTCCACCAGAGTGGCATTGACACGCGGGGCCACTGTCTTCGGTACTGACACAGCTTCTTCGGATGCACACCAGAATGCCTAGAAACCATCATTATGCTGTGACAGAGCACCTCTATAGGCACTTCATCTCTTCCCTTTCCTTCCAGAATTTTCAGGATAGGATTATTTTACGCTTTAGTTGGTTCTTACCACAGGACTGAAGTTTCCAAAATGTAGCTGAGAAAGCTTCCTGTTGTTGCCTGCCCAGGAAACATGATATTCTATACCCAGCCACTCCAATTCCTTTGTAAATGAACCACAACCTAAATAAATATACATGAATACATAAATATACCCAGCTGTGTATCAAATGGAGCCTAAAGGGGTGTTCCAGTTTAAATATCATAAACCAGTATCTTTTTTTTTTGATACAGAGCCTCAAGCTGTCACTCTGGATAGAGCGCTGTGGCATCACAGCTCACGGCAACCTCCAATTCCTGGGCTCAAGCGAGTCTCCTGCCTCTGCCTCCCAAGTAGCTAGGATTATAGGCACCCGCCACAACGCCCAGCCATTTTTTGGTTGCAACCCCCATTGTTGTTTGGCGGGCCAGGCTGGATTCGAGCCTGCCAGCTCAGGGGTACGTGGCTGGTGCCTTAGCCCATTGAGCCATAGGTGCCAAGCCCAGACTTGCATTTTTAAAGGGTCTCTTTGCATGCAGTGTGGAAAAGGGAAGGGATCTCGGTGAGGCCAGAGTGGACGAGGAGAGAAGAGACAGGAGGCTGCGGCGGTGGTCCAGGCTAGATGGGGGTGAGGCTGTGCAGAGTGGGTTTGGGGAGGGGGATAATGAAAGCACTTTGTAATCTGTATAACACCTTCCATGTGGACTCACTGTGGCCACCTTCTGCCCCTGCGGTGGCCCTTTGCACCTGCAGCCTATGCTCCAGTCCTGGCAGAGACGGTCTCCTTAGAAACAGCTGAGGAAAACAAGGAGGCTGGTGCTTAGGCTGCCACTGATCCTCCAAGTCTCACGAGGCGACAAGGAAACTGCAGCCTGTGCTGGAGCTCCAAGCTGCTCACGATTGCAGACCTCTGATGTGTCAATGTCATGGGGGCTTTTTGGAAATAATACGTAGTGGAAGGCAGAGGGAAGCAGAATTTCACTGCATTTATTTTAACACAAACTCAGCTTTCTTCTTTGGAAGCCCCATGTTCAGCCCATCGCAAGCTCCAAGGGAGCTGCAGAGCTGGAGAGCAATGGCATCTAGCCCCAGAGAAAGGGGAGGAGACCTGGCTTCTAGTTCTCCACTTCATCACTCACCATCCATCAGGAGCATAGGGCTGATCACGTAACATGTTTGGATTTCAGTTTCTGCATCTGTAAAATGGTGATTATCATCCCTTTTGTAGAATTTCATATGAACAGGAATTATCACATACACTTTCTTCTTGTCATATGAAAAGCAACAATCTCATAAAGCAGCAATTTTTCAGGCAGTGCCCTGGATGCTTTGTGGTGGATGCAGAGGGTGAGTGGTGAGATTCTAGACCCCTCAGTTCCTGACCTCAATGAGGGCAGCTTTACTTTTTAATAGGTTATAATTCTATTAAATAAGATTTCATTTGAGCAAAGAATTTTACTGCCAAAACAGAAAACAACTATTATAAAGCATTCCTCACTGAGCAATTTATTTATTTATTTATTTTTGTAGAGAGAGAGTCTCACTTTATCACCCTCGGTAGAATGCAGTGGCGTCACACAGCTCACAGCAACCTCCAACTCCTAGGCTTAGGCGATTCTCTTGCCTCAGCCTCCCGAGTAGTTGGGACTACAAGCGCCGGCCACAACGCCCTGCTATTTTTCTGTTTTGCAGTTCGGCCGAGGCCCGGTTTGAACTTGCTACCTTCGGTGTATGGGGTGGCGCCCTACTCGATGAGCCACAGGCGCCGCCCACCTCACTGCAATTTAGATACCTGACCTTAATTCAGGGCTGGCAAACAGATCAACCACCATATCGTATTCCTGTTGCAGACATCACTAATTAATCATAGGCCCTGTTCTGCTGAAATTTAACAAATCCTCAGAATTATTTGCAACATAATACTTCTGGTAGTTGGTTCCATGGAGAGCATGTAAGATGAAAGCACTTTTCTACTTTTTTTTTTTTTTTTTTGTAGAGACAGAGTCTCACTTTATCGCCCTCTGTAGAGTTCCCTGGCATCACACAGCTCACAGCAACCTCTAACTCCTGGGCTTAGGTGATTCTCTTGCCTCAGCCTCCCAAGTAGCTGGGACCACAGGCACCCACCACAATGCCCAGCTATTTTTTTGTTGCAGTTCGGCCGGAGCTGGGTTTGAACCCACCACCCTCGGTAGATGGGGCCAGCACCTTACTGACTGAGCCACAGGCACCGCCCCTTACTTTTCTACTCTTTTAACTATTCATTGTAGATTGAACTTGAGTGTTTAGTGTTCAGTTGACTTGAAGACAATAGCTGCTCTAAAACTTCATTTGGATAAATAAATGTTAAAACAAGGTTGATAAAGCAAAGTTGAAATCTGCTTTCAACCTGTTTGCTAACATAATATAGAAAATAAGATCAGTTACAGATTGTCCTTCATGCTAATATGCCCTGTTCTCCTCTCCTGTTATGTACAAATCATATTCATCCTTTAAATCTCCACTCAAGCACCATTTTCTATTTCCTCTATCTGCTTTGTCCATGACATTTATTTTTTTGTGTGTTGTTGTTGTTGTTTAAATAAATGCTGTATGTTTCTGAAGGGTGGCAGAATATGCTACCCCAAATTATAACACTTTGGCACAAGGGCTCTTTTGAAGTGAGGACGATTGAGAAATAGATACAAGGAGAGCTCTCTGCTCTGCACTATGCTGTGATGTGAATGTCCATCCCCTCGAAAACTCATGCTGAAATTTAATTGCCATTTTAACAGTATTAAGAGGTGAAACTTTTAAGAGGTAATTAGACCATGAGGGCTCCACCCTCACAAATGAGATTGGAGTCATTATTCAAGGGAGAGTTCAGCCCTCTCTTCCTCTCTTGTCCTCTTGCCTTCATGTGATGACATAGCAAGAAGGCCCTCACCAGACCTTTGGGACTTCTTGGCCTTCCAAACTGTAAATCAATAAATTTCTGTTCATTATAAATGATCTAGTCTCAGGTGTTCTATTATAGCAGCACGAAGTGAACTAACACACCTTATTTGCCTAAAGGCAGGACATACATTTATAAGTGTTGCCCCCTCTCTTTGTGAGGATGAACAGAAATTAATCACCAGAGACAACTTTAAACCTTATCAGCCCAGAGAAGGCACCAGAGGAATGTATATAATCAACCTGACTAACTAGCCCTTACCTGCCATTGGTTTTCCCGAATAACTTTTCAAAATTTGCTGCCCTACAAGTGCTAATTCCTTTTCCTTTGCCTTGTCACTTCCCTAAATTTATCGCTCCTTTATAAAGATGCTACATGACCCCAAATTTCAACCACCGCCTTGAAATACTCATCATTGAGTACTCCCATGTGTGTGTGTGATGCATGTCTTAATAAATTTCTGTTTAATCTTCTCTGGTTAATCTCTTATCAGTTTGATTTAGAGAGTCCCAGTCATCGAACCTAGAAGGCACGAGAGAAAAGGCTTTTTCCTCAGATATATTTCCCGCTCATTAGGGACCTCTGTCTGGGAAAGCCAGATAATTATCTTCATACACATTTGTATTGCTGCAAAGTATTCCAGCAGTTACCCACCAAATATTTGTGGAAAGAATGAACCAACGTAAGCAAATACTAGCCCGAAAGGAATAAGCTACCAACTCAGTTTTGTTGGCAAATTGAAAGTTGTAATTTACTGATGTAAACTCTAGGAGAACAGGTAATCTGTTTTGTTCATGCTTCATTGATGCGTAGAACAGTGCCTTACATATATATCAGGGCTTCAGTTTATTTTTATTGAATGAATAGAAGAATGAATGAATTAATTATGGTTTGGGAAAATACGATAGCCTGACAATGACTTCTCTTATGTTTATTTCACATGAGGTTAAGGCATTAAATGATTAACAAGGTCTAGCCATTTTGGAAACCTACTGGACAATTGACTGGTTATTTCTTCTTGTTGTTTTTTTTTTTGAGATAGAGTCTCAAGCTGTTGCCCTGGTTAGAGTGCTCACAGCTACCTCCAACTCTTGGGCTCAAGTGATCCTCTTGCCTCAGTTTTTCTATTTTTAGTAGAGACAAGGAGGGGGTGTCTCACTTTTGCTCAGGCTGGCCTCAAACTCGTGAGCTCAAGCAATCCACCCACCTCAGCCTCCCAAGTACTTGCATTAAGGCATGAGCCACTGCTCCCAGCCAGATGGTTATTTCTATATAAACATGTACATTTCACATTTTCATAACAGTTAAGAGTTGAGGCAGTGATATGTGAGATATACTTTTACTTCTAACTGAGAATTCACTTACTCTTGCCTATGGAAATGTGAGTAGATGTGTTCCTTTAAAGATGAAAATACTCTGGTGGCACCCATTACTCGGTGGATAGGGCGCCAGCCACATTCAAACCCAGCCCGGGTCAGCTAAACAACAATGACAACTGCAACAAAAAAATAGTTGAGCATTGTGGCAGGTGCCTGTAGTCCCAGCTGCTTGGGAGGCTGAGGCAAGAGACTCGCTTAAGCCCAAGAGTTTGAGGTTGCTGTGAGCTGTGATGCCCCACCACTCTACCAACGGCAACATAGTGAGACTCTGTATAAAAAAGAAAAAAGATGAAAATATTCTATTCTACATGCTTTTTCTATTTATATTTGTTATCAAAATAACTCCTGAAATTCTGTTATTTACCCTGTACTTGGTAAATGAAGATTGCTGTTGCTATCTTCCAAGGTCATCCTGCTAAGAAAACAATTGCCAGAGTTTCAAATTGTCCATGAGCAACTCTTTGACAGATTGCTACCAAGCAGGATTGTTTGATAATTCGATACCTTTCTTTACTGATGTTTGGGCACTGCCTGGTGGAGAAATCCTCATTGGGAGAGTGTGATAACATTCCCAATCTCCAGGCAAAATATTCACTTCAGAGAGGCAACTTTTAAAGTCCACTGTTTGGCACGTGGTAGTAAGCATGTGTAAACATCAAATTCTTGTATTTAGTCATTCAACGAATACTTTTTAATGCCTATCATCCATCTTGAGGTTACCAAGATTAAATTCAGGTTCTAGGAACATGACCGGTGTTGTCCCTCAGAGTCAAGTTGGCTAATTAGCGTAAGCAAGCACTTCTTTTCTTTTCTTTTCTTTTTTTGAGACAGAGTCACCCTGGATAGAGTACTGTGACATCACGGCTCACAGCAACCTCCAATTCCTGGGCTCAAGCGAGTTTCCTACCTCCGCCTCCCAAGTAGCTGGGACTACAGGTGCCCACCACAACGCCCGGCCATTTTTTGGTTGCAGCCGTCATTGTTGTTTGGCAGGCCAGGGCTGGATTCGAACCCGCCAGCTCAGGTGTACGTGGCTGGCGCCTTAGCCTGTTGAGCCACAGGCGCCGAGCCCCCTTATTTTCTTGTCTGGCCATGATTAAAGCAATAAAACTCAAGAAGGCTTAATCTTCCTTTAACATTTATTACCTACAGAGTCTCAGTTCTCTGCTAAAAAGCCCTGAACAGAGGATTTATTGGGCCTTTTGCCTATTCAAACTTATATATAACCATTAGCTAGTTAATCCAAATAGGTCCTCAGGGAAGCCTTGAAGAACCATTATCTCTACATTACTGAAAGTCCGGTGGCTTGTTCAAGGCTACTGAGTCAGGTCAGAGAAGGTTTACAATGGCTGCTAACTGGAGTCCAGCCCTTCTTTCCCAGGACTGGTCAACTGCCTTCTTCCCCAGGCATATATATGTCTGTCTTTATTTTTGCCACATAAGAGGAGCCCCATGTTGCCATCTTTTAGCCCTGCCCGCTGGTGACATCATTCCCACCGATATCTTTCTTTCTTTCTTTCTTTTGAGACAGAGTCTCACTGTGTAGCCCTTGGTAGAGTGCCATGGTGTCACAGCTCACAGAAACCTCAAACTCTAGGGCTTAAGTGAGTCTCTTGCCTCAGCCTCCCAAGTAGCTGGAACTACAGGTGCCCTCCACAACACCTGGCTATTTTTTTGTTGCAATTGGCATTGCTGTTTAGCAGGTCCCAGACTGGTTTCGAACCCGCTATCCCTGGCATACGTGGCTGGTGCCGTAGCCGCTGAGCTACAGGCACAGAGCTTCCCACTGATATCTATTCTCTTACGTCTTGCTCCAAGAAGTCCTTTGGTGGAAGTGCTGGCCCTTTGAATTGGGGCTTGAAGGCCTTATATAGGTATTTCAGAAACTGTTCCAATTTGCATGCAGACCTCAGCAGTTAAGGCTTTGGAGTCAGGCATCTTGGGTTCAAATCTTGATTTTGTTGCTTAGTAGCTGTGTGACTTTGGGAAAATCACTCTTTTTTTTTTTTTTTTAATGTCTCTTGCTAATATTTATTTATTTATTTTGCAGTTTTTGACTGGAGCTGGGTTTGAACCCGCCACCTCCAGCATATGGGGCTGGCGCCCTACTCCTTTTGAGCTACCGGCGCCACCCCGGGAAAATCACTCTTGAATCTCAGTTCCCTTCTCTATAATATGGGGATGTTAATAATATGTACCTATGGTATGCCATAATGACTATAATTACTTGGCAGGATGCTGGCACACACAAGTAAGTGCTGAATGTATAGTAGCTGTCAAATTAATAGGGAACCATTACAGATTGCCTCCCCAAGGAAAAATGAGACTTCTAAACCAACTACATATGATCTTTTCAACAAAATTCACTAGAAAAATCTATAGACAAAAGAAAATAAAATGACTGAAATCTACAAATAGAAAAGGCTTCCAAAGTGAGATGGAGCTAGTCTGATAAGGTTGGAAGAGGGGAATATGTGTGTGTATAGATAGATAGGTATAGATATACAATATGATAAATATTTATAATATTAGGTAATAAAAAAGGAGTATGCCTTCTAGAATCTATTTACTTGGATACAGCAAATTGAAGAGAAAATAGACACACTCTGGAGAAATGTCTTTATTACCTTTGGGAGGCTGAGCTGAAGTACAGCTGAGCAACCAGCGTTTTGACATTTATCTGTATTCCCGATGCTTTATGGCCTCCATATAAAAACCATCTAATGACCTTCTTACCAATTCTGAACAATTTGCTGATGGAGCTTCAGGTTTCTGTTGAGGGTGTGTGTGCGGCTTTAAAATTTCATTTTTGGAGTAAAGAAAGAGCAAAGACATCAACTCTGAGTCCATCAAAGAAAGAACTCTGTAATTGAAGTTTGGCAGTGGGTGTGCTTCTGCGGCACGCACCGTGGAAGCCAGTGATGAATTAATCCTGCACATTTATCTGTACCCAAGAGCAGAAGCACAATAATGACAACTACATCTGGCAAGACAATTGTCATGTTTGATCACTGCAGACTTGGGCCTGCTGTGATGTACATTAGTAGGAGCATGAACCAGAGCTCAAACAAGAAATCTAGCTCTACGTGTCCACTGTGGTAGCCACCTGCCATGTGTGGCTACTGAGCACTTGAAATGTGGCAAGTCCTGGCTTAGCGCCTGTGGCTCAAGAGGCTAAGGCACCAGCCACGTACACCTGAGCTGGCGGGTTCGAATCCAGCCCAACCTGCCAGACAACAATGACGGCTGCAACCAAAAAATGGCATTGTGGTGGGCGCCTGTAGTCCCAGCTACTTGGGAAGCAGAGGCAGGAGACTCGCTTGAGCCCAGGAATTGGAGGTTGCTGTGAGCTGTGAAGCCACGGCACTCTACCCAGGGTGACAGCTTGAGGCTCCGTCTAAAAAAAAAAAAAAAAAAAAAAAAGAAATGTGGCAAGTCCTAATTGAGATATGCTGTAAGTATAAAATACACAACAGATTTTTAAGACAGTATGTAAAAAAACACAGTGAAGTATCTCATTTTGCATTTAGTACATGTTAAAGTAATAATATTTTGGATATGTTGGCCAAAATAAAATATACTATTAAAATTAATCTCCTCGGCTCGGTGCTTGTGGCTCAACGGGCTAAGGTGCCAGCCACATACACCTGAACTGGTGGGTTCGAATCCAACCCGGGCCCGCCAAACAACAATGATGGCTGCAACCAAAAATAGCCAGGCATTGTGGTGGGCGCCTGTGGTCCCAGCTACTTGGGAGGTGGAGGCAGGAGACTCACTTGAGCCCAGGAATTGGAAGTTGCTGTGAGCTGTGATGCTACAGCACTCTATCCAGGGTGACAGCTTGAGGCTCTGTCTCAAAAAAAAAAAAAATTAATCTCCTCTGTTTCTCTGTACTTTTTAATGGGTCTACTAGAAAATTTAAAATGATGTATATGACTCACATTTGTGGCTTACATTATATTTATTTTAGGCAGAGCTGGTCCATAGTTGGAGGTTAATAGGGGAGGCAGACACCTCTTGGATTTCCTTCTTGGGGCACAATGATTCATTTATTTCAGTTGACTGCCTTGCTCCTCATCCCAGGGTTGAGGGGCCTCCTAGTTGCTATGGTGCTGGGGGTGGGGGTTTGGCTCAACGGTGGACATGTGATTCCAGCCTGTCAATTTCCCTGGGAATGTGGGCTAGGAACTGGTGCCTGGAGGTGTAACATGTAAACTGGAGTCCTCCAGGTGGCCCATAGTTGGAAACGCAGATGGAGCTGATCTGCAAAGGAAAAAAAATAAGAACAAGCCACATGTGTAGGTAGAGCTGAAAGCTGAGGAGTCCAGCTGGTGTTTGAGTCTCTGGTTGCAATCTGTATTTGACCCAGCTAAATTCTCATGCTTGAGTCCCGTGAGATACCCTGGATTCTTATTATAAATATCGACATCTTTCACTCAGTCTAACTCAGATGGGTTTCTGAATAATTCATACTTCAAATCTTCTTTTCCGTATCATCTCAGGTCTAAATAGGAGTAGATTTTTCATGAAGTTCATAAGATTAAGCTTCAGGATCCCTCATTTACAAAGATCTTTTCCAAAGCCTGATTTTGTATTTGTAATTTTGTGTTCTTTTTGTTTCTTTCTTTCTTTTTTTTTTTTTTGTTTGCGGTTTTTGGCCGGGGCTGGGTTTGAACCCACCACCTCCGGCATATGGGGCCACCGCCCTACTCCTTCGAGCCATAGGCGCCACCCCCTGTGTTCTTTTTCTTAAAGAGGGTCACCTAAATTGTATGTTTCAGGCCATAATAAAATGTGGATTTTCCCTGCCCATACATTTCTCTCTGTGGTTGCCAATGCAAACTTTTGGTGATTTTAGGAAGACTGTTCCTCCAAAACATCAAACTCATAACTTTCGTGAGGACTTTGATGAACTTCCCTCCACTTGAAGTGCTCTTTTGCCCAAACTTCATGGAGAATATTCTAAGACTTTGACAAAGTTCTCAATTTTCTGTTATAGCCCTTCTTTGACATATTTTTAATTCCTAATGCTTTTTTTTTTTTTTATGAGAAAGAAAACTGGAACTCATCAACTGGGCTAAGTGCTTGACAAACATTATCTCAACTGAATCCTCACAGCAGGCTCTTAAGGTAATGTATCCACTTAGGAGGACATTTGGCTGCATGTAACTGAACCCTCACAATACTAAAGGTTTTGCCATGTAACAAGAAGTCTGGGGCATGTGGTCCAGGATTTGTACATCCTCATGAAGCCATCAAGGATGTGGCTTCTTCTCCTTTCCTACCGTGTCATTCTTAGTGTGTGGCTTTTATACTCACACTTGCAAAGACAGCTGTGGCCATGTTGAGTGTCATTTTCTTTCTTCAGGCTGGAACAGGGAAAAGAATGAAGTTCAAAGAGCATGTATCAGATGAATCTCTCCCTTTTGATCAGGAATACAGCGATTTTCTTGAAGCCCCTTGTTAAGAATAATGTTTATATCCCATTGGTCAAACGGGGTCAATGTCCCTAGCTGCCCCATCTGCAACTAAGCCTGGGAGGTGAGTGTTTTTAATTGGTCGCATTGCAGCCTACATCAAATCCAAGTCCCGTTGGTAAAGAGAAAGAGAAGAACAGATAGTACAATAAGAATGAACTTTTTGACCAGGCACAGTGGCTCCTGCCTCAGCTCCCTGAGTAGCTGGTACTATAGGTGCAAGCCACTACACCCAGCTAACTTTTTCTATTTTTAGTAGATATGGGATCTTGCTTTTGCTCAGGCTGGTCTCAAACTCCTGGCCTTAAGCAAGCCTCCCACCTCAGCCTCCTGAAGTGCTAAGATTACAAGAGTAAGCCTCCATCTCAGTCTAAAATTTATTGTTAAATGTTTTTAGAGAAATTTTATTTCTCCAAAAAATAAGCATCCCTCTACCCTATGGACTTTTGCTGTTAGAACAAGTTCCCCAAACAGTATTCTATGTGCAGGGCTCCAAGAGATACAGGGGATCAGAGCAATAGTGTAACTAAATCCAATTTGGAGGACAGATCTATCTTTTCTTTTTCAATTATTATAATGAGTCAGGAAGGACTGCCAAATAGTGCCCATTCAGTTCAATTGGTGGTGGCTGCCTGGAATGCAGGGTTGAGAAGAACCAAGAGGCCACTTGGGCTTAGCTGTGATTGATGAGTGTGTTAAGAGTCCATCCGCATGCCCCCCTTCGGAGATCGAGGCCTTGAGGGAGAGGGAGAAGGACAAGCTCTCCCAAGTCAGTTGTGGCCTCCTCCAACCCACCACGCCACGGGATCACAATGTGCTCTCCAGGGTGTCCCTACATCCCAGAGCAGGAAGCAAGAAAGAACGGGCAAGATACAAAATCTCTACCTTGAGCGGCGCCTGTGGCTCAGTGGGTAGGGTGCTGGCCCCATATATCGAGGGTGGTGGGTTTGAACCCGGCCCTGGCCAAACTACAACAAAAAATAGCCGGGCGTTCTGGCGGGCACCTATAGTCCCAGCTACTCGGGAGACTGAGGCCAGAGATTTGCCTAAGCCCAGGAGTTGGAGGTTGCTGTGAGCTGTGATACCGCAGCACTCTAGTGAGGGTGATAAAGTGAGACTCTGTCTTTAAAAAAAAAAATCTCTACCTTATTCTTATAGCTGAGTAAAGTTCAACCTGGATGGAATTAGAGACCATTCTCCTGAGCGAAGTATCACAAGGATGGACAGAGGAACACCACATGTGCTCAGTGCTAAATTGGAACTAGCAGATTAACACCCACATGTCGCATGAGAGAAATAAACTCAATGAAACTCAAGTAGGGGGAGGGAGAAATGGGACGGGGAAGTTCCCATCCAACAGGTACATTACGTGGGTATAGTGCACATTTCCCAGGTGAAGGACATACTAACAACTCAGACTTTAACCCTACAAAAGCAAACGATGTAACCTAGTTGGATGTAACAACCTATTAATCTGAAATTTTAAAATATGTACATATATATACACATATGCCCACACACATATATATAAAAGAAAGAATACAAAACCTAATAGTGTGTGAAATTAGCAATGAACTACTGACTGCCACCTGTCACCTGTAATGTGCTTCTTCTTTTTTTTTTTTTTTGAGACAGTCTCACTATGCCATCCTCAATAGAGTGCTATGGCGTCACAGCTCACAGCAACCTGAAACTCCTGGACTTAAGACATTCTCTTAATGCCTTAGCCTCCCAAGTATCTGGGACTACAGGTGCCCAGCACAACGCCCAGCTGTTTTTTTTTTGCCCTTGTCATTGTTGTTTAGCTGGCCCAGGCTGAGTTTGAACTCACCAGTATATTGTGACTGGCGCTGTAACCAGTGTGCTTCTGTGGCTGAGAAGGAGGCAGCTAAGGCACCGTGTCATGCTACCCCTAGTGTGGCACTGGGGGAGGCTCCTCTGAGGAGGTCACATTTGAACTGATTATCAAGTGACACAGAGGAGACAGCAGGGGCAGTCTGAAAATGCTGCTTCCAGTTGGAGGGAGGCTGTCAAAGCTCTTCTGTGCGAGTTTTCAGGCACCTACAGACAGAATACGCCATTCCTGGCCTTGTATGTCCGATAGGGTTTAACTCATGACGGACAAGAGCCTTTTGCCAAAAGGGCTTGTGGCTTCTCATCAGTTTGCCTGCTGTGGGTCTGACAGAGGATGTGGCTGTCTGGTCCATAAAGGCGCTTCTTGCACCAAGCCCACTGTCTGCCCCCACATCAACTAACCAGGCGGTGTGCCTAAAATAGCAGCATCAAGCCATCTGCCTGGTCTGTTTCTCTCAGAGCTACAATTATTAGGCGACACTCCAGGGTCAAGGAACCTTGGAGGGAGGATTAGAGAACTCCAAGCCACCTTTGGGACTTGGAAGAATCATTTTGATTCAATATTAAAATGTTTGGGTTTTTTTTTTTTTCCTTCTCAATACAAACTCCAAAGTATAAAGAAATTACTTCTTCCAAAATTGGCAGAAAAGGTGGACAGGACCAAGTGTGATCATTTGGTTTTCTGTTGTTGATGCTAACCTCCCCTTCTCCACAAGGTTAAATATACCTACACCTGCCTTAGATAAAGAATAACTTGAGAATCTGCCTATCTAGTGCCTCAGAATTGGATTGAGCTGGGGCCTGGGGAGACAGCAAACAATAGGATTGGTGAGGCTCGGTGCCTGTGGCTCAATGGGCTAAGGCGCCAGCCACATACACCTGAGCTGGCGGGTTCGAATCCAGCCCAGGCCCACCAAACAACAATGACAGCTGCAACCAAAAAATGGCCGGGTGTTGGTGTGGGTGCCTGTAGTCCCAGCTACTTGGGAGGCAGAGGCAGGAGACTCACTTGAGCCCAGGAATTGGAGGTTGCTGTGAGCTGTGATGCCACAGCACTCTAACCAGGGTGACAGCTTCAGGCTCTGTTTCAAAAAAAGAAAGAAAGAAAAATAAAAGCCAGTGATAATAAATAGTATGGCTTTTTTGTGTGTGTTAGTACATGCTAATTTAAAAATTGGTAACTATATGCCAATCTGTAAAATAATTTTGAAATCCTCTTAAGTCTATGAAATAAAAAAGTAAGTAAACTATGGCTCCCTCTAATCCTTATCTGACACATGAATTCCCTCTGTGACATCTCCAATGAGCTATGCACCAGCCCTGTGATAAAATACAGTGCCGAAGAGATCCTTACAAGGTAGCATATTCTATTTTTTGATAGTTTTATTTCTGAGAAAGTCCTAGCTCCATTTCTAGATCAAAAAGCTTTTTCAGAGATGTACTTTTTATTGTTTATTTTAGAATTCTCTGCCCTATGGCTTTTTAATAATAGTTGCTAAAAATATTTCTTTTTTGGCTCGGCGCCTGTGGTTCAACGGGCTAAGGTGCCAGCCATGTACACCTGAGCTGGAGGGTTCAAATCCAGCCCGGGCCCACCAAACAACAATGACAGTTGCAACCAAAAAATGGCCGGGCGTTGTGGCAGGCGCCTGTAGTCTCAGCTACTTGGGAGGCGGAGGCAGGGGACTCGCTTGAGCCCAGGAATTGGAGGTTGCTGTGAGCTGTGATGCCACGGCACTCTATCCAGTGTGACGGCTTGAGGCTCTGTCTCAAAGAAAAAAAAAAGAAACATATATGAAATATATGTATATATATAATATATGTATATATATGTGTGTGTATATATACATATATATATTTCTTTTTTTTTTTTTTTGTAGAGACAGAGTCTCACTCTATCACCCTTGGTAGAGTGCCATGGCGTCACACAGCTCACAGCAACCTCCAACTCCTGGGCTTAGGTGATTCTCTTGCCTCAGCCTCCAGAGTAGCTGGGACTACAAGCACCGCTACAACGCCCGGCTATTTTGATGTGGTTGTTGCAGTTTGGCCAGAGCCGGTTTTGATCATGCCACCCTCGTTATATGAGGCCAGTGCCCTACCCACTGAGCCCAGGTGCCACCCTTAAAAATATTTCTTAATTGACAGTCTCTAGAGGAATTTAAGTTTGATAGAAAATCAGTAACCATGATATTCTCATGCAAAAAATTTAGAGATAAATCTTTATGAAGGATAATGAAACTCTTTCCTTACAGAAAGTGTATTTTCAACATAGGAGGACAAACTGGGATGGGTCGTATATTGTTTTCCTTAGATATTAAGTCTATTCATCAATATAGAACTAAACCCTTTAGTCCAAGTTATCTTTTACAAATTCCCTAAATTTCCTGGAGAAATTATTATATGTGTAATATTTCATTCTAATCTTGTTTTACAGCTTTTCAAATATGGTCACTTATAGAAGAAAAGGAGATAAAAGTTATAATAAGGCTGGGCAAAAGGTGGCTCACGCCTGTAATCCTAGCACTCTGGGAGGCTGAGGTGGGTGGATTGCTTGAGCTCACAAGTTCAAGACCAGCCTGAGCAAAAGTGAGACCCCATCTCTATTAAAAATAGAAAAACTGAGGCAAAAAGATTGCTTGAGCCTGAGTTGGTGGTTGCTTAGAGCTATAACACCACGGCACTCTACCCAGAGCAACAGCTTGAGATTCTGTCTCAAAAAAAAAAAAAATTATAATAAGATTTGATTGTGTTTATAATTTTGTGTTATTTCTTTTTCTTAAGCTGGGGTCTCCACTTTGGTGACCAAGGATATATTCGGATGGCAAGAAATAGAGGAAATCATTGTGGGATTGCCAGTTATTCATCTTACCCAGAAATCTAAAGAACCTCTTCATTTTATAACAAGAAAAGAAAGATGGACCCATTTCTCTTAACTGTATCCAAAAGAAATAAGTGTGACATGATCAATATATATTTTCTGTGCTAATTAGAAAATCTAGTTTGACTCTTCACTTTTTTCACTTTGCAAATGTCAGAAAAAAGTTTGCTAAGTAAATTAATAATATACTATAGATATAACTGTATGAGAATTGTTCGGCTAAGGCAATCTTCTGTGTTTGTCATTGTTTAATTTTATATTTTTTGTCTTTTTAAGTCTCCTAATATGCTTTCATAACTTGATGGCCTAAAAGTGCTTAACAAATCTATCATTTCAAATTTCTATCATTGCCACATACCATTCATGAGAATGTTAATTGTAGTATACTGGTGATGGGCTATGGCAACTTTGATAAGAGGAAATATTAGGCTGTAAATGTCCCATGGGTTCAAATTGTTTCTATGCACATAAAAGGGTTCAATAAATGTTTTTAAATTAAATAATGTTAAAGTAGACAAATACTTATAAAATGATCTATTTTCAAACTCTTTGGAAGAATCATTTTAATGATCAACAATTTAATATACTAGTCCAAAGTATTTAATCATCAATAATTTGATAGATTAGGACCTTTTGGGCAAACAATTAAACCAACCTGAACAAAACAAGTCAACTGCATTTCTTTTAAAATAGTCTGTTACTCATATTTTTGTCTCATTTAGATAGATCTTCCTCATAACTGCTCTAGATTAGTAGATCGGTTCTGAACAAGAAGCAGAAACATTAGATTTTATAAATTCATGCCTAAGACATGAAAAATGGGCTGGGCACCTGTGGCTCAACGGGCTAAGGTGCCAGCCACGTACACCAGAGCTGGCGGGTTCGAATCCAGCCCGGGCCCACCAAACAACAATGACAGCTGCAACCCAAAAATGGCCGGGTGTTGTGGCGGGCATCTGTAGTCCCAGCTACTTGGAAGGCAGAGGCAAGAGACTCACTTGAGCCCAGTAATTGGAGGTTGCTGTGAGCTGTGATGCCACGGCACTGTATCCAGGGTGACAGCTTGAGGCTCTGTCTCAAAAAAAAAAAAAAAAATGTATGGGATGATGTTGCTAATATATCCTAACCTGGCCCAGGCATGGTGGCTCATGTCTGTAACTCCAGCACTTTGGGAAGCCAAGGCAGAAGGATCATTTGAGGCCAGGAGTTCAAGATTAAACCAAATAACACAAGGCTACCCTGTCTCTACAAACAGTAGAAAAATTAGCTGGGTGTGGTGGTACATGCCTATAGTCTCAGCCACCACCTGGCCAAAGATGGTCAAGGAAACCAGGCTCTGCCAGGCATACTACAACAATACCCACTGCCCTGCACCTGACTGCTGTGAGATAGACACACAGTGGTCTGTCCTCCCCTCAGCTTCTCCTTGCCCCAGCTGCTTGCCTGGGAGGAACCCTGTCCTCCCCCATTAGAGGCTCAAGGCACCATTTTGAGAATTTAATACTAGGGTGTGCCCCACTCTTGATGCAAATTTGAGTACATGCCCAGCCAAGGAGGAACCAGGCTTTCCTATGCATATTCAGGACAACATCCGCTGCCCTGCTTCAGGCAGACATGGGACTGAAGACTGGTTCAATTGGCTTTGAAGTCTCAAGCAAAACTTCACCACAGCATCAACTGATAACCATACCCTAAGCCACTGAGGAAATCACAGATACCGCTAACCCTGCATACTGCTGAAAAGGTCACATAAAGATCACACTACTGTGGTCACCCAAAACCAAAGCCAGTGTCTGACTCACCCAGCAACATATATATCTCTTCAGAAAAAAAAAAAAACTCCCCTATAAAAGCAATTTCAAAAAATAGGAAGACATGGTGGCACCTGTGCCTCAAAGGAGTAGGGCACCGTCCCCATATGCCAGAGGTGGCGGGTTCAAACCCAGACCTGGCCAAAAAAACCAGCAGACAAAAAAATAAATAAATAAATAAAAATAAATAAATAAATAAAAAGTTAAAAAAAAATAGGAAGAAGTGACTGCTATCCCAGATACACAGATATCAGTGGAAGGACACAGAAAACATGAAAAAACAAGGGACCACAGCAATTGTCCAATAATAGCTCCCAATTAAAAAGAACTTCCTAAAATTCAGATGAAAAATTCAAAATATTAAATTTAACAAAGCTCAAAGAGACACAAGAGAAATCTGAAAACCAATACAAAGAAATCAGAAAATAAATTCCGGATACGAACAAGAAATTTACCAAGGAGATAGACATCCTTATAAAAAAAACAACTGAAATTCTAGAACTGAAACACTCATTAAAGGAAGTAACAAAGTATGTTTGGAACAGTATTGTGCCATTTTGACAAAAACGAAACAAAACATGTTTGAAAACTTCAGTAATAGACTATACCAAGTAGAAGAGTAAATCTCAGAACCTGAAGACAGGTCTTTTTTAAAGAATCCAGTCAGAAATAAATAAGGAAAAAAGAGTTAAAAAGAATGAACAGGCCCAGCATAGTGGCTCACGACTGTAATCCCAGGACTGTAGGAGACTAAGCTGGGTGGATTGCTTGAGCTCAGGATTTTGAGACCAGCCTGAGCAAGAGTGAGACCCCATTTCGCTATATAGAAAATACTAACTGGGCATCATGGTGTGTGCCTGTAGTCCTAGCCAGCTGGGAGGCTGAGGCAAGAGGATCACTGGAGCTCAGCAGTTTGAGGTTGCTGTGATCTATGATGATGCCACTAAAACCATCCACAAACATAATTTGTAGGTCTTATAAAACAATCACACAAAGGGGGAAGAGAGAAGAATCAAACAGCAACATTAAGAATTTTATCAAGCCACTAAAACAAAAAGACAGAGAAAAATAAAGGAACAAATTATGTATAAAACAAGCAGAAAACAACCAACAATATGACAGGAATAAAGCTTCACCTATCAACAGTGACCTAAAGTGTAAATGGTTTAAATGCCCAACTCAAAAAACACAGATTAGCAGAATGGATTTTTAAAAATGATCCAATTACATGTTGTCTATAAGAAAATCACCTATAAAAACACATATAGACTGGAAGTGAAGGAGTAAAAAGAGACATTCCATTCAAAAATTGAGACCAAAGCAAGCAGGAGTAGCTGTACTTACATCCAATAAAACAAACTTTCAATAAAAAACAGTAAAAAAAAAATAAAAACAAAGAAGGTCATTATTCAGGGTGTCTATTTTAAATTGCACACAGGTGGTACCCGTAGCTCAGTGGATAGGGCGCTGGCCATATAAACCAAGGCTGGTAGGTTGGAACCCAGCCCAGGCCAGGTAAGCAACCATTTTTCTGCAAAAGAAAAATAGCCAGGTGTTGTGTCAGTGCCTGTAATCCCAGCTACTTGGAAGGCTAATGCAAGAGAATCGCTTAAACCCAAGAGTTTGAGGTTGCTGTGAACTGTGATGCCATGGCACTCTATTCAGGGCGACAGCTTGAGACTCTGTCTCAAAATAAATAAATAAATAATATATACTGCACACAAACTGTATGGTGACCCTGTTTGATGACAAAGGAATCAAGTTAGCAAGAGAATATAAGTCTAAGTAGATATGCACCCAACATTGGAGTTGCAGATTCACAAAACAATTATTACTAGACGTAATGAAAGAGATAGACAGCAATACAGTAATACTGGGGGCTTCAACACCCTACTTAGAACACTAGACAGATTATTGAAACAGAAAATCAACAGAAACCTTGAATTTAAATTAGACATTAGATCAAATGTACTTAACATTTACAGAACATTTTACCCAACAACAACAGAATATACATTATTTTCACCAACACATGGAATATTCTCCAAGACAGACCATATGTTGGGTAACAAACCAAGTCTTAACAAATTTCAAAAAATCAAAATCAGGGGTGGCACCTGTGGCTCAGTGGGTAGGGTGCCGGCCCCACATACTAAGGGTGGCAGGCTCAAACCCAGCCCCAGTCAAACTGCAAAAATAAATAAATAAATAATAAAATCATTAAAGTTATAAAATATAAAAAAAAAATCGAAATCATATCAAGAAAATAAATATTCTCAGACCACAATGGAATAATGGTAGAAATCAATACAAAAAGGAATTTTGGAAACCATGAAAATGCATGGATATTAAATAATATGCTTCTAAACAATCACAGGGTCAACAAAAATATTAAGATGGATTTAAAAAACTTTTTGAAATGAATCAAATAAAAACACAACATATCAGGGTGGCCAGACCCATATACTGAGGGTGGCTAGTTCCAGCCCCAGCCAAAATGCAACAAAAAAGCCGGGCGTTGTAGCGGGTGCCTGTAGACCTAGCTACTCAGGAGGCTGAGGCAGGAGAATCATCTAGGCCCAGGAGTTGGAAGTTGCTATGAGCTGTGTGACACGACTGCACTCTACCAAGGGCAATAAAGTGAGACTCTGTCTCTACAAAAAAAAAACCCCACAGCATACCAACACCTGTGGGATACGGAATCAGTAGTGCTAAGTGGGAAGTCTACATCAACTTTTTATATCAAAAAAGTAGGATCACAAATTAACAATCTAATGTTCTACCTAGAGGAACTAGAAAAACAAGAACAAAACAAACCCAAAGTTTTTAGAAGAAAAGATAACAAAGATCAGAGTAGAACTAAATGAAATAGAGTAAAATAAAACCAATACCATGGATCAACAAAGCAAAATGTTGGTTCTTTGACAAGATAAACAAAATTGATAAGCCACTAGCTAAACCAACCAAGAAAAGAGAAGATCCAAATAAAGAGAAACAGAAATGAAAAAGGATATATTACAACGATACCACAGAAATACAAAAGATCATCCAGAGACTACTATGAATAACTATACACTCACAAACTAGAAAATCTAAAGGAAATGGGATAAATTCCTGGAAACACATAACCTCCTGAGATTGAACCAGGAAGAAATAAAATTTCTGAAAAGGGCGGTGCCTGTGGCTCGGTGGGTAGGGCACCGGCCCCATATACTGAGGGTGGTGGGTTCAACCCCAGCCCCGGCCAAATTGCAACAACAAAAAAATAGCTTGTGGCGGGTACCTGTAGTCCCAGCTACTCGGGAGGCTGAAGGAAGAGAATCGCCTAAGCCCAGGAGTTGGAGGTTGCTGCGAGCTGTGTGACACCACAGCACTCTACCACTCTACTGAGGGTGAAAAAGTGAGACTCTGTCTCTACAAAAAAAAAAAAGTTAAAATTTCTGAAAAGATCCATGCTGCATAGAAAGATGGAATCAGTAATAAAAAATCTCCCAACACACATTAAAAAAGCCCAGAACCAGATGGATTTCACAGCCAAATACTACCAAACATACAAAGAAGAACTAATACCAATCTTCCTGAAACTGTTTCAAAAATTGAAAAGAAGGGAATTCTTTCCAACTCACTTTATAAGGCCAGTATCACTCTGATACAAAACCAGATAAAAACGCAACAACAAAAGAAAACTACAGATTAATATCCCTAATGAACATAGATGCAATACCCCTCAACAAAATCTTGAAATCAAATTTAACAGCATTTTAAAAAGATACCATGACCAAGTAGATTTTATACTAGAGATGCAAGGATGGTTCAACATATACAAATCAAATAATGCAATACATTTATTGCATTTAACAGATGCAGAAAAAGTGTTCAATAAAATTCAGCTTCTCTTCATAATAAAAATCCTCAACTGACTAGGTTTTGAAGGAACATACATCAAAATAATAAACCAGGCCGGGTGCAGTGGCTCATGCATGTAATCCTAGCTCCCTGGGAGGCCAAGGTGGGTGGATTGCTTGAGCTCATTGAGTTGGAGACCAGCCTGAGTAAAAGTAAGACCCCATCTCTACTAAAATAGAAAAACTGAGGCAAGAGGATTGCTTGAGCCCAAGAGTTGGAGGTTGCTGTAAGCTATCATGCCACAGCACTCTACCCAGGTCAATGGCTTGAGACGCTGTCTCAAAAATAAATAAATAAATGCCATATATAATAAAGCCACAGCTAACATCATAGTTAAAATAGGAAAAGATGAAAGCATTCCCCTAAGAATTGGAACAAAACAAGGATGCCCACTTTCACCACTCTTACTTTCTTTCTTTTTTTTTTTTTTATTGTTCTTAGGAGCATGTAACTGTTTATATATTGATTTCATTTTATTATGGAGTACATTGGAGATTCATCTTTCCATTCTTGAAATACTTTACTAAGAAGAACAAATTTCAACTCCACCCCGGTAAATGTAAAAGATGTAAAGTCTCCTTTTTAATGGCTCCATAACCATATACCACATATACCACAGTTGAACCATTCATGGGTTTACGGGCACTTAGGTTGCTTCCACGATTTGGTGATTATGAATTGAGCTGCAATAAACAGTCTAGTGCAAATGTCTTTGTGGTAAAGTGATTTATGTTCTTCTGGGTGGATACCTAGTAATGGGATTGCAGGGTCAAATGGAAGGTCTACATTTAGATCTTTGAGGATTCTCCATACTTCTCTCCAGGTTGGTTGTGGTGGCTCATGCCTGTAATACTAGCCCTCTGGGAGGCTGAGGTGAGTGGATTGCCTGAGCTCTAAAGTTTGAGACCAGCCTGAGCTGGAGTGAACCAGAGTGACACTCCATCTCTACCAAAAAAAACATGCCCAGCGTTGTGGCAGGCTCCTATAGTCCCAGCTACTTGGGAGGCTGAGGACAAGAGAATCACTAACGGAAGAAAAGAAAAAAGAAGAAAATTAAAAAAAAAACAACTTCAAACTAAAATGAGTGAAAGCCAGTTGAAAGCAAAATTCAAAAAAAAAACAGCAACAACCATATTTCTCTCTAAAAGGACTGTATTAGTTTCCAATCCCACTAGCAGTGTAGAAGTATGTGGGCTAATCTTGCTGGGGTTTGGTGATATCTTAGAGTGGTTTTGATTTGCATTTCTCTGATGATCATAGACGATGAACATTTTTTCATATGTTTGTTGGCCATTTGTCTGTCATCCTCAGAGAAGTTTCTGTTCAAATCACTTGCCCACTTAATAGAAAGGATTGTTTGCAGTTTTCTTATTGTTTAATTTGAGTTTTCTGTACAGTCTAGTTATCAGGCCTTTGTCAGATTCACAACATGCAAAAATCTTCTCCCATTCTGAGGGCTGTCTGTTTGCTTTGTTTGTGGTACTCTTAGCTGTGCAAAAGTTTTTCAGCTTGATCAAGTCCCAGTTATTTATTTTTAGTGTACAGCAATTAATAGGGGAGGTCTTCCTCCTAAAGTTTTTTCCTAGGCCAATATCTTCAAGTGTTTTCCCCTCACTCTCTTCTAGAATTTTTATTGTTTCATGTCTTAAATTTAAATCTTTTATCCAAAGAGAATCAATTTTGTCAATAGTGAGAGGTGTGGGTCTAGTTTCAGACTTCTGCATGTGGATGACCAGTTCTCCCAGCTCCATTTGTTAAATAAGGATTCTTTTCCCCATTGCATGTTTTTGTTAGGCTTATCAAAGATTAAATGATAATATGCGGCTAGTTTCTTCTCTAGATTCTCTATCCTATTCTATAGATTTGTGTCTCTATTTTTGTGCCAGTACCATGCTGTTTGGATCACTACAACCTTGTAATATAACCTGAACAATGTGATGCCTCCAGAATTGTTTTTATTTTTAAGAACTGTATTTGCTATTTTAGGTTTTTTCTGGTTCCATATAAATCAAAGTACTATTTTTTTCAAGATTTTAAAGTAAGACATTGGTACTTTGATGGGGATTGCATCAAATCTATAGATTGCTTTGGGTACTCTGAACACTTTAATGATGTTGATTCTTCTCAGCCATAAGCATGGTATGTTCTTCTATCTGTTGATATCCTCTGCTATTTCTTTTCTCAAAGTTTCATAATTCTCTTTATAGAGATCTTTCACTTCTTTTGTTAGATATATTCCCAGATATTTCATCTTCTTTGGTGCTATTGTAAAAGGAATAACGTCTTTGATTTTGTTCTTGGCTTGATAATTGTTGGCATATACAAAGGCTACTTATTTGTGGGTATTGATTTTGTAATCTGAGACACTGCTATATCCCTTGATCACTTCTAAGACCTTTGTAGTTGAGTCCCTGTGGCTTTACAGGTATAAGATCATGTCATCTGTGAAAAGGGAGAGTTTGACCTCCTTTGCCCCCTTTTGGATTCCTTTGATCTCCTTCTCTCAAATATATGATGCCTAGGTCTTTCAACACTATGTTAAATAGCAATGAGACAGTGGGCATCCTTGTCTGGTTCCAGATTTGAGTGGTATTCCTTTCAGTTTTACTCCATTCAATATGATATTGGCTGCAGATGTGCTGTAGATAGTCTCTAACAGCTTAAGGAATGTTTCTTCTAAGCCTATTTTCTTGAGTGTTTTTATCATGAAAGGATGCTGAATATTATAAAAAGCCTTTTCTGGGGTGGCACCTGTGGCTCAGTGGGTAGGGTGCTGGCCCCATATACCAAGGGTGGGGCGGGTTCAAACACGGTCCTAGCCAAACTGCAACAAAAAAATAGCCAGACGTTGTGTAGTCCTGTAGTCCCAGCTACTCGGGAGGCTGAGGCAAGAGAATTGCTTAAGCCCAAGAGCTAGAGGTTGCTGTGGCTCAAGTGGCTAAGGCACCAGCCACATACTCCTGAGCTGGCAGGTCGGGCCAGCCCAGGCCTGTCAAACAATAACAGCTACAACCAAAAAAATAGTCAGGCATTGTGGCAGGCGCCTGTAGTCTCAGCTACTTGCGAGGCAGAAGCAGGAGAATCGCTTGAGCCCAGGAGTTAGAGGTTGCTGTGAGCTGTGATGCCACAGCACTATATCCAGGGTGATAGCTTGAGGCTCTGTCTCAAAACAAAAAAGTCTTTTCTGCATCAATTGAAAGAATAATAGGTCTTTGTTTTTTATTCTATTTATGTGAGGTATTATATTAATAGATTTGTGTATGTTGAACAAACCCCATATCTCTAGGATAAAACCCAATTGATCATGGTGTACAATCTTTTTTTTTTTTTTGAGACAGAGTCTCATTATGTCGCCCTCGGTAGAGTGAGTGCTATAACATCACAGCTCACAGCAACCTCAAATTCCTGGGCTCAAGTTTTCCTCATGCCTCAGCCTCCAAAGTAGCTGGGGCTACAGGTGCCCGCCACAATGCACAGCTCTTTTTTGGTTGTAGTTGTCATTGTTGTTTGGTGGGCCGGGCTGGTTTTGAAACTGCCAGCTCCGGTGTATATGGCTGGTGCCTTAGCCACTTGGTCTACAGGTGCTGAGCCAGTGTATAACCTTTTTAATGTGTTGTTGTATTCTGTTTGCTAATATCTTGTTGAATATTTTTGCATCAATATTCATTATTGGCCTATAGTTTTCTTTTTTTGTTGGATCTTTTTCTGGTTTGGGGATCAGAGTAATATTTGCTTCATAGAATGTGTTGGGGAGGATTCCTTCTTTCTCTATATTTTGGAAAAGTTTATGCATTATAGGAACTAGTTCCTCTTTGAAGGTGTGATAGAATTCTGGTGTGAAACCATCTGGTCCAGTGCTTTTCTTTTTTGGGAGATTTTGTATAATTGATGCTATCTCAGTACTTGATATTGGTCTATTCAAGATTTCTAAATCTTTCTGGCTGAGTTTTGGAAGGTTTTGTGCTTCCAGATATCAGTACATCTCCTCTACATTTTCATATTTCTGGGAATGGAGTTTTTGTAGTAATTGTTGAGAATCTTTTATATTTCTGTAATATCTATTGTTATTTCCCTTTTATCATTTCTGATTGTAGTCATTAGAGATCTAGTTTTTCTATTTCTGGATAGTCTGGCCAAGGGTTTATCAATTTTATTCTTTTTTTTTAATACATGCTTTTTATTATTCTTCATTACATTATTCTCCCCCCCACCCCCCAGTGGTAAAACAGAATTTATTTACAGAAAAGAATACAGAAAACACTAAAGCTCCTGGTAGAGGGAGAGAATTCAAGTGGGGAGAGAGAAGCCCTCTCCGTTTCTCTCCCGGTCTTTCCCCGTCTCCTCCTTTAGGCCTTTAGTCTCAGGGTATATATAGGTATATGGGTTCCTTGGCCAGGAAACGAATGAATACAATCCCTTCCACCAGGGGCAAGGTGAATGAGTATATCAATGAATG
>CAUYON010059392.1:0-12198 GCA_963573935.1 Arctocebus calabarensis | reverse complement strand
ATCGCCCTGGGTAGAGTGCCGTGGCGTCACACTGCTCACAGCAACCTCCAGCTCTTGGGCTTAAGCGATTCTCTTGCCTCAGCCTCCCTAGTAGCTGGGACTACAGGCGCCCGCCACAGCGCCTGGCTATTTTTCTGTTTTTGCAGTTTGGCCGAGGCCGGGCTTGAACCCGCCACCTTCAGTATATGGGGCCGGCGCCCTGCTCGCTGAGCCACAGGAGCCGCCCTAGAAGGAAACATTTTAGAGGGAAAGAAAAGAGGTGTAAGTTGACCAAACATTTGCCTGTGTGTGTTATCTTCCTTGTTCTCAGATGGTCCTCATACCATCCCTGTCTAAAATTGGAAAAACTCCCACTTCCACATTCTAGGGACAACTTATAGAGGGTTACAAACTATTGATATCTATGATGTTTCAGGAACTGTGCCAAGAGGGTTCACATGAGGGAAAAAGACAAATTTAGTATGAGATGAGAACAATGTCAAAGTTCCTGATTAAGTGTGTTTAGTAAACTTTTGGAAAGAAGAATGAATTTTGACAGAAATTGGTTTGTATTAGGGACATAATGTGAGATTTGTCCTGACCCCGTTATAAAACTTGCATATTTAGAGACATTCTTTCCTATCTACTGATTCAGTGATTCTGAAACTCTTCTGCTTTAGGAGTCACTTAAACTGTTTACGAACATAGATTCCTGGGCTCTGCATCCAGAGTTTGTGATTTAGTAGTTCTGGGATGTTGCTCAGACACTTCCACTGATTCTGATGCAGTTGCTGTGGGGACCATAGGCCCAATCTCCACACTCAGATTCTTTTCTATTTTTATACCTAATTTAATAGAGTGAATATACATAAACCAAAACCTGCCATTTTCATTTTTGTATCTCCAGAATCTAGAACACTGACTGATACTTGAAAAGCACTTATTAATGCTTCCTAGATCTCAGGGGAATCACAACTAGGAACTATTGTATGAATCAAACTCCGTTAAATACTGTAATTATAATAATTGTAGTGGGACTATAAGTAAGTGGAAAACTTTATAAGGAAGATTAGTTTAGAGACTGTGACCAAAGATTTCTATCTGCAGAGTAACAAAAGAAGTTTCTTCTATAAAGGATCAGAGACTAAACATTTTAGAGTTAGTAGGTCAGATTGTTAGTAGGTCAGCTATTCTGCTGTTACACTGTAGCTTAAAAACAGACATAGCCAGTGAATAGGTGTGATGTTGTGAAATACCGATTTGGTCTTTGATCCCATTTCCTGACACACAAAATCTAAAATCCTTAGAATCTCCAAAGTGATGCCTCTTTGAATGCTAATGAGGCTGGCAACCTCTAGGTAGCTTCAGGATGGGGACAGGTTTCAGAAAGACAAAGGCATGATTAGAGAAGGTTGGGACTTTGGGGAATGGAGAGGGGCTGGCTGAAGGTTAATTTGGTCACCAGTGGACAGTGGTTTAATCAATCATGCCTGTGTAATGAAGCCCTCTAAACCCCAAAAGACAGGGTTCTGAGAGCTTCCAAATAGCTGAACATGTGGAGGTTCCCAGAGAGTGGCACGCCTGAGAGGGCATGGAAGTTCTATGCCCATCTCATAGGCCTTGCCCTACATATCTGTATCATGGGAAATAGCACTTAAAATAAATTGGTAAACATAAATGTTTTCTTAAGTTCTGTGAGCTGCTCTAGTAAATTATGTAAACCCCAATTTATATCAGCCAGAAGCACAACCTGGGGCTTGCCATTGGCATTTGAAGAGCAGGCTTGTGGAAGTGATCCCTTGACCTGTGGGATCTGGCAGTATCTCCAGGTAGACAGTGACAGAATTGAATTAGAGTTACTGATTACATAAAACAAGAACAGAAAGTTCATCTAGAATGGGAATGGATTGCAGCTCAATTTACAATTGCCAAGAAGTGGAATCAACCCAAAATGCCTATCAGCCTATGAATGGATTAATAAACTGTGCTATATGTATACTATGGAATAAAATTCAGCCATAGAAAGATGGAGACTTTACATCTTTTGTATTAACCTGGTTAGGGTTGAAGAACATTCTCTTTAATAAAGTATAACAAGAATGGAAAAGCAAGTATCCATGTAATACAAAGTCAGTAAACAAACTAATACATGCCCACACAAGACAAAAACTCAATTCAAGTTGGGGAGTGGGAGAAGAAGGGAGGGAGGAAAGAAGAAGGGAAGGGGCTTGGTGTGCTTCACCTAATGTAACAGTGTAAGGGCATAAGGCACACCTCAGTGAGGAGCACCATTGCAACAGGGACCTTACCTAACAAATACAAACATTATAACCTAACCATTTGTACTATCATATTAATCTGAAATTTAAAAAAATAAATAAAGGTGGAATGGCACTTTTGGAGAACAAAAAAATAAATATTAGAAAGTAGAAATATATTATCATAGCAGAAATAAAGTCAGTAGAAGGAGCTGAAAGATAAAGTTGAGGAAATCCCCAAGAAAATAACATAAAAGATTAAAAAAAGGAAAGAAAGAAGATAAAATGTTCTTTTAAATAAGAGAATTCATCCAGGAAATCCATCAATTAATGAAAGAATTTCCAGGAAAAAAAGAAACAGAGAAAATGGAAGATTGAAAATTATCAAAGAGTTCTAAACTTTTTCCTCAGGAACAAAGGACCCAAGTTTCTAATTGTAGGTTCCCACCAGAGAAATGAAGAGAGGCCATCAACAAAGCACATCATCATGGAATTTTAGAACAGCAAGTATAAAGAAAAGATCTAAAATATTCCAGAGAAAGAGAGAGAGGAGAAAAAAACCCAAACACAAAAAACTAGTCACCTAGAAAGGATTGGTATCAGAATAGTGTAGGATTTATTAGTAGCAACACAGAAAACTAGAAAGCAATGGACTCACCCCCAAAATTCTGTGAGAATATTATCTACAAGTCAAGAATTCTATATTTATTCAGTCTTACAATCAAGTGTGAGGATAGAGTAAATGTAGTTTTGGACAGGTTAGGGCTCTAAAACTATGTCTCGTTATCTTTTATTAAGAAACTACCAGAAGAATGTCCCCTTATCTTTGCTTAAGGTCCAACATGGCCACCAGTTCTGAGACCTGTCCTGAACAGGGTCACTTCTCACCAGTAAGCTATAGAAGATTCTGTAATTTTTATTTAGAGAGAGCGGGGAGTAAGGAAGGGAAGGGAAAGAAAGGAAGAGAGATGGGAGAGGATTATGACTGTTTTTGTCACCTAATTCTTTGGATGTCCTAAGGTCAGGGATCCATGACACCAATCTGGCTGAGTAGGCCTCAGAGCTGTGGTGACATGCCCAGGAATATTCTCAGATAAAGGGGCTGTGGGTGGAGAATGCTATGAAACGTGTTACATATAATATTTTATTAAATGTAGAGGTGCCCTTATATTCCATATTCTACCCAGTTATTTTTCAGCTCTCAGACATTGTTTGAGTCTTTGAGGGATTATAGGATGTAAGTACTTTGTCTATGGCATCTGTGGTAATAATAACATTTATTATTCGTTGATCAATGCCAGGCATTGTCCTAATCACTTTTCACATATCATCTTATTTAATTCCTACAATGGTCCTAGTAGAGACATTGTGTTATTGTGTTTCCTTCTTTACAGATGAGGAAAATGAGATACATACAAATTAAGTAATTTACTGAGGGCAAAATAATCATTTAGTGGTAGAGCCATTTTCCAAACTCAGGCAACTCTGACTCCTGAGCCTAGGGTATTTTCTTGAAAACTGCAGACCTACTAAAGGGGGAAAAAATTGATTTTCTCTGCATTGGTAATTAGAGACCAAGATCTGTTTTTGGTCTCTCTTTTTCCAAGCAAACTCTTGCCATGGAAGTTGATTTCATTTAGGCGTTATTGTCATTAAAGCAATTGTATGACCGATAATAGACTTCATCATTTATGAGGGTATTTCAATTCCAAAAGAGTAGCTTATATCTCAAATATATTTTAATAGGTGGCGCCTGTAGCTCAATGGGTAGGGCGCCAGCCACATACATTGAGGCTGGCGAGTTTGAACCCAGCCCGGACCAGTTAAAACAACAATGACAACGGCTACAACAACAACAAAAATAGTCGGTGTTGTGGTAGGCACCTGTAGTTCCAGCTACTTGGGAGGCTTAGGCAAGAAGATTGCTTAAGCCCAACAGTTTGAGGTTGCTGTGAACTGTGACGCCACAGCACTCTACCCAGGGCAACAGCTTGAGATTCTGTCTCAAAAAAAAAAAAAAAAAAAAAATCAAGTATGTCTTAATAGTGGAGTTCATCTGGTACATACAAGTCTTCTTTTGTTGTACTTCTTTCTCTGCTTTTCACCTAGAAAGAGCATTTACATCAACATTTGGTCATCTAGTATGTATTGTTTTCTCCCACAGACACCTATGTACACCCATTAGGACTTAGTTTTAAATAGAGTCATCTCCTAGGGAGAGAATATGGTTTCACATAGTCGATACTTTTGTAACTGCTAAAAAATTATAATAGCTCTTGTACCACCAATTCTGTTTTCTTCCTAAGAGTAATTGTAATAAATAATGTTAGATGTAAATTTAAAAGATTTTTTTAAATGCGAATTTTTACTTTCTTTTAATCTGTATGTCCCCAAGAATAGTTCTTTTTCTGATTTCATTTTGACAGCTTCATACAACAATATTAAACTTGCCATAATGACAAGGAAAAACGTAATCTACATTGAACCAGAATAAATCAGACCTGATGAATCAAACCAAAACCTATCAGTTTATTTTCTACAATGTAATTAAGCTGAACTACTCAAGAGAGTAGATTTTTTTTTTTAACTGATGCAAAGTTAATAGAAAATGGGGTTACTATTCGGAGATAATATAATGAGGAAGGCAATAAACCCAATACAAATACAAACATGCATCTCCAGAAAAAGTATGCATAAACATTTATATCTGCCAATTTTCATAAGTAAAGGTTTGCAACATCATATCTCATAGATAGGAAAACCTGATCACTATGAAATTAAGAATGATTTACCTGAATAAATCCAAATTAAGAAATCTGATTCGGAGTTTTCCTCAGTTATTCTTAGGTTATACAACGTGGGTTCTTTGTTTAACTTCCTGAGTCTCAGTTGCTTCATTCATTAAATTAGGGAAGTTTGACTTACTATGTTCTAAGTATCTATTTAGCTCAAAACTTTTAAGGGTTTTGGGGGCAAATGAAAAATTCAAAAAACATGGGAGCAAAAGCAAAATAAACCAGTCAAGGACACATTTTACAGAAAGAATAATTTAAAAATGCAAGCTAATTTTAGGTTGTGTTCACTAAAAGCTGATGTTAGGACAGGAATTCAGGTGCGAGTGATTTATTTATTAGAAATGTGCTTCCATATGAAACTGGTAAGGCAGTTGGGGAGGAAGAATGAGAAAAAATTAAGGGAATGATTTTAACATCACCTGTGTATAAGGGAGCTCCAGAGAATAGGCAAAGGAATTAGGCTTTCATATTCCTCAACTGGTCACTGGCTACTGGCTACCCTAAAGAGATGAAAACTTGCAAGCACTTTTGGCTCTCAGCATCTCTACATGAAGAAGCTGTAGTAATCCAAGAATAGTCCTTTGAAGAAAGTTGCAGATGTTATAGCATTGAGTAAAGCACTAAGACATTAAATAAGACTCCTGCTTCCAGCCAAGAAAAATTTTTGAGCTAAAATAGCTCAAAACTTTTAGCTAGAAGTTCTAGCTAAACGCTAAAAGTTTTGACCTAAATAGATACTTAGAATATATCTAAGTAGATATAACTAGAACTTCAAAGCTAACTTCAAAGTTTTGAGCTAAATAGATAGAGACTTGGGAAGTTAAACAAAGAACCCATGTTTGTATAACCTAACCTATAGAGTTAAAAGAACCAGATTTATCTTATACTTGAAATAAGGACAAATGTATAAAACAATCATTTTCAAGTCATTGTACATTGATCAATAAAGAACAATTATCCCTAAGAGAGGGTACACAAACAAGGGGAGCCTTATAATTATTCCAGCTTACTGCCTGGAGAGAGCTTCCAGGCAAGGCAAAGGGAGAAATAACCCAGGTTGAGAATAGTGGCTTCACTAAGATTTCTCAGATTAAACAATATGACCCAACTAGATGCTGTCACTAACAAACACATTTTAAATGTAAAAAATTAAGTAGGTTAAAAGTAAAAGGATCAAAAAAGATATACTATGCTAAGACTAATCAAAAGATACCTGGAGTGGCTATGTTAACATCAGACAAAATAGGCTTTAGATCAGAGTCTGTCACTAAGGATAAGAAGGGTCATTTCCAAAGGATCATTTCATCAAGGGGACCTAATAGTCGTACACATTGATGTATTCAATGATACAAATAAAATACACATGAAGCAAAGCTGATAGAATTAAAAAGAGAACAGGACAAATCTATAACTATACCCCATAATTATATCTGGAGATTCTAACACTCCTCTCTGAATAACTGGTAGAATAAGTAGACATGATCTTTAAGTATAGAGGACTTAACACCATCAACTTCTACATGTAATTGACATTGGTGGAGCACTCCACCTTAAAACAAGAGAATACATGTTCTTTTCAAGTATACATGGAACATTTACCAAGTTAAACTATATTTTGGGTAATAAAACAAGTTTAAAATTTAAACAGATTCCATTCATACAAAGTATATTTTCTGACCACAATGGAATTAAATTAGAAATCAATGCCAGAACAATGTGTGGGAAATCCCCAAATATTTGTAAACTAAATAGCGCATTCCTACATATCTCATGAGTCAATGATGAAATTAGACAGGAAAGTATTTTGAGCTAAATGATAAATGCCACATATTAAAATCATGAGATGTCGTATGGCAGAAGGAGGGAGGGCATGGGGGGGAGAATCACAACTAATGTGCACATTGTGCATACCATGACCCCTGGGTGAGGGGCTCTTCTACAAATGGAACTTTACCCTGGAAGTGGGAACAATGTAAGCTAAATATTGTACTCTCATATTAATTTGAATAAATTAAAAAAAATAAAATTGTGAGATGCTGCTAAAGCAGTACTTAGAATCAAATTTATAATATTAAATGTATTTTAAATATAGACACTAAATGTGAAAAAGAAACATCCAAAAAGATGTTTGGACACTCACTCAAGAAGAGAAAACGGTCACTCAAGAAGAGAAAAATAATAAAGGCTGTAGAGATTGGAAAGAAAGAAGTAAAGCTGTCTTTATTTACAGACCACATGAGTGTCTCTGTGGAAAATCCCTTTTTGTAGAAATCAATGGCCTCAATTTCCATCTTAAGAAACTAGAAAAAGAAGAGAAAGAAAATAATACAAATTAGAGCAGAAACCAATAAACTTAAAGACAAAAAAAGTGAAAGAGAAAATCAATATAACCAAAAGCTGCTTCTTTGACCAAATTAATAAAATTATGATAAGCCTCTAGCCACACTGATCAGGAAAAAAAGAAGAAAAAAGGCTTGGTAGGGAATAGCGGGAGAAAACAAGATCACTATTAGAAATGAGAGAAATAATACTGGCAGTCCCAGGGTTACAAACATGAAGTTGATTTTATTTTATTTATTTTTTGTAGAGACAGAGTCTCACTTTCTCGCCCTCAGTACAGTGCCGTGGTGTCACACAGCTCACAGCAACCTCCAACTCCTGGGCTTAGGCGATTCTTGTGCCTCAGTCTCCTGAGTAGCTGGGACTACAGGCGCCCACCACAATACCTGGCTATTTTTCTGTTCGCAGTTTGGCCGAGGTCAGGTTTGAACCCACCACCTTTGGTATATGGGGCCGGCACCCTACTCGATGAGCCACAGGCACTGTCCCTTAACTTGATGTTATAAGTCAGAACAGGTACATTTACTTATTACCTGTAAAAGCTTCTGTTCATAAGTGTAAGTCATACATCAGTTGGACGTTTATAACTTGGAAACTTACTGTAATATTGCCTCTGTTTGGAAGTGTAGTTGCAGATAAGTCAGATGTTTGTAACTCGCGGACTTCCTATATCACTACAGATACTTGTACTAAAAGCACTTTGTGCCTAAATAGTCCAACTTTCAGATGAAGTGGACAATTACTTGAAAGATGAAAACTGTTAACGCTCACTCAAGAAGAGATAATCCTTTATTTGGTAAAAAATTTAATTTGTAATGAATAACCTAACCACAAAGAACTATAAGTCAAGGAGGGGTTTCACTGCTGAAACAAATCACTACTGAATTCCTATAAACGAGGAAGAAATAATAGAAATTTTATGCAAATGGAAAATCAAAAAGGAGGAAATATTTCCCAACTCATTTTTGGTATCAGTATTACTGTGACATCAAAACCAAACAAGGACATTACAAAGAAAGACGAAATAGCCTTATATTGCTTATGAAATAGGTGCAAAATTCTAAACAAAGTTTTAGCAAATTAAAGCCAACAACATACAAGAGGGATAGTACTTCATAATGAAGTTGGGTTTTATTCTAGGAATGTGAGGTTTGTTTAAAATTTAAAAATAATCACTCAGTGCAATTTATTATATTTGACAAACTGTAACAGGAAAAAGTATTTGAGCTTCAATAAAACAAAAAATTGGGGGGTTGAAATTCATTATCTATTCCTGATAAAAAATATTTAAGGATTGGAAGATCTCCCTCATTATGATAAATGGCATTTATGAAAAACTTTGAGATAACATCATAGATAATGGTGAAAGATTGAAAGATTTTCTCCTAAATTCAGAAATAAGGCACAGGTGCCCATACAACCACTTGTATTTAGTGTTATACTACAAATGCCCACCAGTGTATTAAGCCAAGAAAAAATAATAAAGGCTATAGAGATTGGAAAGAAAGAAGTAAAGCTGTCTTTATTTACAGACCACATGAATGTCTCTGTAGAAAATCCTTTTTTGTAGAAATCTACAAAAAATTTATAGATCTAAAAATTGGGTTTACCAAGTTTATAGTATGCAAGATTAGTATACAAAGACCATAATTAACAAATAATAGCAATGAATAATCTAAAATTAAAATTTGGAAAGCAGTATTATATATAATAGTGTATCAAACATATTAAAAATTAATATTTCAATATAAATTTCACAGAAGATGTATGAGAACTATAACTAAATGGAAATTAAAGAACACTCAAACAGATACACAGGATTCATGCATTGGAAGACTCAGTAACTCAGTAATTTTTTTTTTTTTTGAGACAGGGTCTTACTCTGTTACCCAGGAGGGAGGGCAAGGATAGGATCATAGTTCACTGTAGTATTGAACTCCTAGGCTCAAGCTATCTTTCTGCCTCAGCCTCCCAAGTAGCTTGGGACTACAGGTGTGCACTAGCACGGCCTGCTAGTTTTTTTCTTTTGTAGAGTAGGTTCTCAGTATACTGCTTAAGCTGGTCCTGGCCTCAGTCCAGTAGTTCTCAATCTTCCTAATGCCACAGTGTATTTTCATTGTTAAAAAGGAGGAAGAAATAACCTGTCGCGACCCCCAGGTTAAGAACCACTGCCTCAAGCAATTCTCCTTCCTGGCTTCCCAAGGTGCTGGGATTATAGGCATGATCACCACGCCTGGCTCAGTATTCTTAAGATGTTATGTCTCCCTAAACTGATCTATATAGAGTTAATGCAATCCCAGTAAACATCCCAGCATTTTTCGTGTAAATTGACAAGCCCATTTTAAAATTTATATCCAGGTGCCAACAACTTAGAATAGTCCGAACAATTTGATTAGTAAGTTGGAGAATTTATACTCAGGAGCATACAACAAATGTTTAATAAGCAGCTCTCTGGAAATATTTTTGTCATGTAAATACACAATGGCTGATTTCAAGTTAGTAATATGATATCACTGAACAAACACTAGGAAATATACATATCATCACTTTTGAGAATTCATAGATTTTCTTTCTTTTTTTTTTTTTTTTGAGACAGAGTTTTTCACTATGTCCCCCTCAGTAGAGTGCGGTGGCATCACAGCTCACAGCTACCTCAAACTCTTGGCCTCAAGGGATTCTCTTGCCTGGGCCTCCCAAGTAGTTGGGACTATAGGCACCCACCACAATGCGTGGCCTTTTTTCTTTTTGTTGTTGTTCCCCTCACAGCTACCTCAAACTCTTGGCCTCAAGGGATTCTCTTGCCTCAGCCTCCCGAGTAGCTAGGACTACAGGCACCCACCACAACGCCCGGCTATTTTTCTTTTTTGTTGTTGTTGTTCCAGTAGTCGTTGTTTATCAGGCCAGGGCTAGGTTTGAACCTACCTGCCTTGGTGTATGTGGCTGGCACCCTAACCTCTGAGCTATGGGTGCTGAGCCAAGAATTCATAGATTTGACTTTATCAAAGCTACAAACTTCTGATCTTTGGTCAGGTTGGTGGCTCACACCTGTAATCCTAGCACTCTGAAAGGCTAAGGTGGGTGGATTGCTTGAGCTCAGGGGTTCAGAGATCAGACTGAGCAAGAGTGATACCCAGTACTTATTAAAAATAGAAAAAAACTAGTTGGGCATGGTAGTGCATACTTGTAGTCTCAGCTACTTGGGAGGCTGAGGCAAGAGGATTGCTCAAGCCCAAGAGTTTGAGGTTGCTATGAGCTATGATGCCACAGCACTGTAGCCTGGGGAAACAGTGAGACTATCTCACAAAACAAAACAAAACAAAACCACAAATAAATCCCCAAGAAACCTGATCTTCAAAAGATATAGTTGGCCTGGGATAGTGGCTCACATCCGTAATTCTAGCACTTTGGGAGGCCAAAGTGGGAGGATCCCTTGATGCCAAGTATTTGAGATTAGCCTGAGCAATGTAGTGAGACACTACTCCCTGCCTCTTTCACTTCCTCCTCCTCTTTCTACAAAAAATAGAAAAGTAGCTGAGCATGGTGGTACATGCCTATAGTCTCAGCTACTTGGGAGGGTAAGGTAAGAGGATTCCCAAAGCACTGGAATTTAAGGTTGCTGTGAGCTGTGATGATGCCAAAGCATTCTACCTAGGGTGACAGAGCAGACTCTGTCTCAAAACACAAAAAACAACGACAAACCCCACAATGAGATACCATTACATGTTCCTGAGAATGTACATAATTGAAAAGCTTGACCCTGCCAAACAGTGAGGATGTGGAATGACTGGAATTCTTAGACACTGTTGATGGGAATATAAAATGGCACAGCCATGTTGGAAATCAATCAGTTCAGCACTTTCTTAAAAATTTTTAATCAGGACAGTGTCTGTGGCTTAATGGGTAGGGTGCCGACCCCATGTGCTGAGGGTGGTGGGTTCAAACTCGGCCCTGGCCAAACTGCAACAAAAAAATAGCCAGGCATTGTGGCAGGCGCCTGTGGTCCCAGCTACTCGGGAGACTGAGGCAAGAGAATCACCTAAGCCCAGGAGTTGGAGGGTGCTATGAGCTGTGAGATGCCATGGCACTCTACCGAGGGCAATAAAGTGAGACTCTGTCTCTACAAAACAACAACAAAAAATGTTTAACCATATAATTCAGCCATTCTATCCTAAGTGTTTACTGAAGAGTAATAAAACATGTGTTTGTTATATAAGCAATTTTTCTCTTGAAAAAGAAACCAAACTAAGGTAAAACCATTAGCTGGTGAGTTCGAGCCTGGCCCAGACCAGTTACCAACAATGACAACTGCAACAAAAAAATAGCCAGGCATTGTGATGAGCACTTGTTGTCCCAGCTACTTGGGAGGCTGAGGCAAGAGAATCGCTTAAGCTCAAGAGTTTGAGGTTACTGTGAGCTGTGACGCCATGGGATTCTACCAAGGGCAACATAGTAAAAAGGAAGGAATTGAAATGTTTGGTGTATTAGGTCATATGTAGCTACAAATGTAAAATATGAAGAGTTCTCAGGAAACTTGATTGTAGAACATAATGTGGTACATTCACATTTGAAAGTGCTTTTTTTATTTTTTAAATAATTTATTAAAAAAATTCAAATCAATGAGTGTACAAATGATTAGGTTACAATGTTTGTGTTTGTTAGATAATGACCCTGTTGTAGTTGTGTCCTGTCTCCATGAAAGTGTTTTAAATAATTTACATAGAATTGGAATAATTGATGGACATTGTAATGTAGTTAAATAATTTTTTTTAATTTTTACATATACATGTGTTAATTAGATTTCTACTTTTGCCTTCACAGAATTTAAA
>CAUYON010059391.1:0-16549 GCA_963573935.1 Arctocebus calabarensis | reverse complement strand
CCTCAAGTTGTCACCCTGGGTAGAGTGCAGTGGCATCACAGCTCACAGCAACCTCCAACTCTTAGTTTATGCGATTCTCCTGCCTCAGCTTCCCAAGTAGCTGGGACTACAGGCGCCCACCACAACGCCTGGCTATTTTTTGGTTATAATTGTCATTGTCGTTTGGCAGGCCCGGGCTGGATTCGAACCTGCCAGCTCAGGTGTATGTGGCTGGCACCTTAGCCGCTTGAGCTACAGGCACCGAGCCATATGCATGTCTTTTTCTCCACATAATATCTGTGAGATTGGCTCAGCGCCTGTGGCTCAACGGGCCAAGGCGCCAGCCACAACCTGAGCTGGCGGGTTTGAATCCAACACAATGATGGCTGCAACCAAAAAATGGCCGGGCATTGTGGCTGGCGCTTGTAGTCCCAGCTACTTGGGAGGCTGAGACAAAAGACTCACTTGAGCCCAGGAATTGGAGGTTACTGTGAGCTGTGATAACACAGCACTCTATCCACGGTGACAGCTTGAGGCTCTGTCTCAAAAAAAAAAAAAGTCTGTGAGATTCCACACTGTTGTATGTATCAGTAGTTCTCTTTTTAAAAACTTGTAGGTAGAGCCGGCACCTGTGGTTCAACGGGCTAAGGCGCGAGCCACGTACACCTAAGCTGGCAGGTTCGAATCCAGCCCGGGCCCACCAAACAACAATGACAGCTGCAACCAAAAAATGGCCGGGCGTTGTGGCGGGCGCCTGTAGTCCCAGCTATTTGGGAGGCAGAGGCAGGAGACTCGCTTGAGCCCAGGAATTGGAGGTTGCTGTCAGCTGTGATGCCACAGCGCTCTATCCAGGGTGACAGCTTGAAGCTCTGTCTCAAAAAAAAAAAAAAATTTGTAGGTAGTATTGCAGGACATGAATATTGTCTTAGATTGTTTGTGCTGCTATAACGGAATACCTGAGACTGGGTAACTTATAAAAAACAACTTATTTCTCAGTTCTGGAGGTTGGGCAATCTAATATCAAAGGGCAGGCATCCAGGGTGAGCCCGTTTGCTTCATCTTCATGTGGCAGAAGGTGAGCAGGGATGGTGGTTGTGTCCTCATATGGCAGAAGAGCAACAGAAAAGAAAAACCACTGCAAACCCTTTTTATACCATATTAATCCATTCATGAGAGCAGAGATGACTTTCACACCTCCCACTAGGCCCCACGTCCCAACACTCTTGCACTGGGGATAAAGTTTCTTGTTTCTTTTTTTTTTTTTTTTTGAGACAGATCTTACTTTGTCATCCTGGGTAGAGTGCTATGGCATCATAGCTCACAACAACCTCAAACTCCTGGGCTCATGTGATCCTCTTGCGTCAGCCTACCAAGTAGCTGGGACTACAGGCAGCCGCCATGACATGTGGCTAGTTTTAGAGACAAGACGTCACTCTTTTTTTTTTTTTTTCAGTAGAGACAGAGTCTCACTTTATCACCCTCGGTAGAGTGCCATGGCATCACACAGCTCACAGCAACCTCCAACTCCTGGGCTTAGGCGATTCTCTTGCCTCAGCCTCCCAAGTAGCTGGGACTACAGGCGCCCACCACAACGCCTGGCTATTTTTCTGTTTTGCAGTTCTGCCGAGGCTGGGTTTGAACCCGCCAACTTCAGTATATGGGGCCGGAGCCCTACTCAATGAGCCACAGGCACCGCCCTGGATTTTTTTTTTGAGACAGAGCCTCAAGCTGTCACCCTGGATAGAGTGCTGTGGCACCACAGCTCACAGCAACCTCAAATTCTTGGGCTCAAGTGAGTCTCCTGCCTCCGCCTCCCAAGTTGCTGGGACTACAGGCGCCCACCACAACACCCAGCCATTTTTTGGTTGCAGCCGTCACTGTTGTTTGGCGGGCCCAGGCTGGATTTGAACCCGCCAGCTCAGGTATACATGGCTGACTCCTTAGCCGCTTGAGCGCTTGAGCCACAGGCGCTGAGCCTGGATTTTTTTTTTTTTTTTAATTAAAGTAACTGCCAAGGGAAAACCAGAGGGAAGCCTCAGACTGGGACAAATAGTGTCTATACCCCACCAAGAGCGGAAGAAGATTATTTCCACATCTCTAAAGTTGAAGCAAGGCCTTTTCTCCTCACTGTCTGCTGGGAGCCCAGGGGTAGAACCCACCTTCTCTGGAACTGGGGTCAGCAATAACATAGACTGCTCCCTGCCAGCTTCCTTCCCTGCAAAGAGTGCCCTGGGGGAGGGCAACGTCAGGGGAACAGGGGAAGGCAATGAGGGCAAACATTGGGCCTGGTCAGTGGCAGCAGCAGTGATGGCCAATATCTACAAGTGAAACATGGAACAAGAAAACAACAGGCTCGGCGCCTGTGGCTCAACAGGCTAAGGCGCCAGCCACGTACACCTGAGCTGGCAGGCTGGTTCGAATCCAGCCCGGCCCGACAAACAACAATGACGGCTGCAACCAAAAAATGGCCAGGCGTCGTGGCGGGTGCCTGTAGTCCCAGCTACTTGGGAGGCGGAGGCAGGAGACTCGCTGGAGCCCAGGAATTTGGAGGTTGCTGTGAGCTGTAATGTCACAGTACTCTATCCAGGGTGAGAGCTTGAGGCTCTGTCTCAAAAAAAAAAAAAAGAAAGAAAGAAAACAACAGGCTCGGCGCCTGTGGCTCAGCGGGCTGTGGCTCAGCGGGCTAAGGCGCCAGCCATGTACACCTGAGCTGTCAGGTTCGAATCCAGCCCGGGGGCCCGCCAAATAACAATGACAGCTGCAACCAAAAAATGGCCGGGCGTTGTGGCAGGCACCTGTAGTCCTAGCTACTTGGGAGGTGGAGGCAAGAGACTCGCTTGAACCCAGGGATTGGAGGTTGCTGTGAGCTGTGATGCCAAGGCACTCTATCCAGGGTGACAGCTTGAGGCTCTGTCTCAAAAAAAAAAAAAAAAAAAGAAAACAACACAACTGTCAGAGGTCGTTTATTAACAGAGCAAATGAAAGCAGACCTTGGGGGCTGAGGAGGAATAAGACGGGTGGGAGTGAGCAAGGCTAGCTCCTCTTTGTTAGTGCCCATCTGGGGAAAAGGGACACTGAGGCCCAGCTTTGGAGCAGATAGGGTTGGCTGAGTGACTCCAGCCTACCTCAGATGGCTGCCACAGACAGCCTGGCCCTCACCTGATCTCAGCCAGATAAAAGGTGGCTCTGCATTTTCATCGTTGCAATAGATCTTCAGATGCCAGGGTAAGGACAAGTGGGTTGAGGTCCCTGTGCAAGAGGGTAGGAGGCTCAAACCCCTCCTACCCACCTTCCTGTGCTACAAAGTCATCACACCCAACCCACTGCAGGGACTCAGGAAGATGCGAAAGGAAAGAAAGCAGTGGAGAGCCCCACATGGTAACAGGGACATGGGTTGCTTGGGGACATCCTAGGGACCCAAACTTCCTCTCCACTGGCCACAGCTGCTGCCACCGGTTTGGCAGAAGGGATAGGTCAAAATGACTTGAAGTGTGGGCTCCTTTTAAGATAAGGAGAGGACTGAGTGGGGTGGCTCCTGGGGAGGCTGAGAAGTCAGGAGGGTCACTTGAGCTTAGGAATTCAAGACCAGCTTGGGAAAGAGTGAGACCTAAAATGAGAAAAATTAGCTGGGGATGGGCCTGTATTCCCAGCTACTTGGGAAGCTGAGGCAGGAGGATCACTTCAGCCCAGGACTTGGAGATTGTGGTGGCACTATGATGGTTTCATTGCACACCAGTGGAGGAGACAGAATGAGAGTTTGTCTCCCCCCACGCTCCCCCAAAAAAGTCCAGGAGAACCCTCCAGCCTGCTGATAGTTGGAAGAGTGGGGAAGCAGAGAAGGGCCTCCCACCAAGCCAAGAGCCCAGACAACAATGTACCCACTGCCAAGGGAGACCAGAGGCACTGGGCCCAGGATGAGGCTATGGGACATTAGCCTTGTCCAGGTGGCCAAATGTGTGTGTGGAAACTGAAACCACAGGGACCCTGCTTCTCTCTCTCTCCCGCCTCCCCCCCACCCCCAGCATGCAGTGGGCCTGGCAGCGTGTGGTAGTAAAGTCCTAGAGGAATATCTGGTGTCTGCTGCCCAGGTCTTTTGGTGGCTATAGGCAATCGGTTCCCTAGGGTCTGGGCTTGCAGGGTTGCAGAATGAGCTAAGCATAGCTTTAGTAGACACCACCACAATGTACCCCAGCCATAGACCCTGACATGGTCCATTTCTGGCTCCCAGGCTGCCTTTTCATAGATGAGAACTCCAGGGCTAGGTCTGTCTGGATGGGGACCTCATCTGGCACCTCATCTGGCACAGAACATTTTTGCCAGCTGTAATTCCTTGACTCTTCAGTAATTAGCTTTCCTGATAACATACTTGGGTAGTTTTAAGTACATTCTACTGAGGTGAAGACCGCTGGCAGTTAGATTTATGCACACAACTAACCTTCCATCTTGCAAACAGACTCATGATCTTTACTCAGATATTTCTTCCCTTCCCTTCCTTTTCCCTTCCCCTTCCTTCCTTTCTTTTTTGAGACAGAGTCTCACTCTGTCACCTGGGAAGAGTGTCCTGGCATCACAGCTCTCACAACCTCCAACTCCTGGATTCAACCAGTCCTCCGATCTTAGCTCCTGAGTAACTGGGACTATAGGTGCCTGCCACCACGCCGGTGAATTTTCCTATTTTTAGTAGAGAATGGGGTCTTGCTCTTGCCAGGGCTAGTCTCCAACTCCTGAGCACAAGGGATTCTCCCACTTCAGCCTCCCAGAGTGCTAGGATTACAGGCATTAGCCCCTGAGCTGGCTTTTACTCAGATTTTTAAAATCCAGTTTGATAATGATTATCTAACAATTCTTTTCATATCAAATGTTTCTAATCAGAGGAAATCAGAATCTTTGACTTGGATTTTTTTCAACATTATCTTTTTTTTTTTTTTTTTTGTAGAGACAGAGTCTCACTTTATCACCCTCAGTAGAGTGCTGTGGTGTCACACAGCTCACCGCTACCTCCTACTCCTGGGCTTAGGCGATTCTCTTGACTCAGCCTCCCGAGTAGCTGGGACTACAGGTGCTGCAGCATTATCTTTTTTTGGCAACAAATCTGAAATAAAAAATTTAACTTGTGGTCACATCACCATGTCTCCCTATGTCCTCTCTTCCCAACAGCTTTAAACACAACTACACTTTTGCACAGAGCCACTTATACTATGAGGAGGCAACTGGGAAATAAAACAAAAACATAACAAACCCTAAAATTATCAATAAAGAGGAGCATATATTCTGGGCAACCTGAATCTATGCTCCCAGGCTGCAAACAATAAATAAAAAAAAGGAAATAAAGTTATGAATAAAGAAACTGTATATAGTGGAGAGGATAGCTGTATCTGCATCACTTTTTCTTAACCCTTTCTGGAAATTTCCCCAAGGTTCTTTTCGCACTTTCCTGGCGCTCCTCAAACCTTGTTGACTTTTTTTTTTTTGTAGTGACAGAGTCTCACTTTATTTGCCATGGCATCACACAGCTCGCAGCAACCTCCAACTCCTGGCCTTAGGTGATTCTCTTGCCTCAGACTCCTGAGTAGGTGGGACTACAGGCGCCGGCCACAACGCCTGGCTATTTTTGTTTTGCAGTTCAGCTGAGGCTGGCTTTGAACCGGCCACCTTCAGTATATGGGGCTGGCGCCCTACTCGATGAGCCACAGGCGCGGCCCCCAAACCTTGTTGACTTAAAGAGCAGTTTACCTCCACCCTATCCTTTGCCCCATAAGACACGTAAAAAGGGTAAAGAAAACTCAAAATCTAAGTATTTAGCAGCCTCTGCCAACTGCAGATCGAAACTAAAAGTAAAGATCCGAAATCAAAGGAGGTTTGATTTACGTACTCTCATTTCCAGCACATTTCTCTGTTCTATCTTCTTTCTTCTACCTTCCCATCCAACCCCAGGTGTCTTAAGTTCCTCCTGTAGCCATTCCTAACCCACTTCTGTAGCATGGGATCCACCCTCCTTGTCATAAACTCTGATTCTCCTGTTAGACCCACTCAGAGAACACCACAGTCTAAAATACAATCCAGCAGGCAGGGTCAGAAGGTGTTAACTGTGCACATGTTCACACCCACTGAAAAGTTATAGGCAAAAATAGAACCACCCCACTGAGATCAGGACCCAGACCTAAGTTCCTAACCTAGAGCCTCTCGGAAGACTATTGGGAAGGGTCTGCCCCACACCCACCCATCCCCTTCTAGCTTAGGGCGAGCTCAGGAATTGTCCCTGGGCCCTCTACCCAGGGGTCTTGCAGGCCTTTCTGTCTCCCATCTGCTTTCTTTGTTATTCTAACGAACTGCTGGGGATGCCCTTTGTTAACTATAGAGAGTTATGCAAATGACCAAGGTTGGTATTGTTATTACTAAGAGCCACTTGGTTTCAAAATCACTTTGAATATTCTAGCACCAAATCTGGTCTGTTCTGAGCCTGGGGCCTCTCCACTCGGTTTGATTTTTTCCCTCCTGGGTGAGCTGCAGGGTGCGAATCCTGTTGCTGAGACCTTCTTCCTGGCAGAGTGAGTGGTTTGCCAAGCTACTTGGGGCATGGAAAGAGCTTGAACTTTAGACACAGACTGGCAAAACCTGAATTCTTCCCCTTTGTCTTGGTTACTTGTTTGCTATTGGTAAATCACTTGGTTCCCTGGAGCCTCAGTTTTCTCATCCATGAAAGGGGCATGAGTACCCTTGGCAAAAATCTCTATCAATGGAGGTTTATTAAGCTAACATTTTAAGGACGTGCCAAGGGAAAAAAGAACGAACTACAGACTGTGGCTGATTTTCTGAAGGGGAAGTTGGAACCTTCGGTATTTTAAAGACAACCGACAGAAGGAAAAAGGCAGGAGGGAGGGAGAAGCTCTGATAAGGTGGGGGTTACAGTTTTCTGAGGCTCAAGAAATCTACATTTTAGGCAGGGCTCAGAGGCTCAGGCCTGTAATCCTAGCAAGAGGGAGACCCGGTCTCTAGTAAAAATAGAAAACATTCTGAAAATAGCAGGGCATCACGGCAGGTGCCTGTAGTCCCAGTTACTGGGGAAGCTAAGGCAAGAGAATCACTTGTGCCCAAGAGTTTGAAATTGCTGTGAGCTGTGACACCATTGTACTCTAACCAGGAAGACACAGTGAGACTCTATTTCAAATAAATAAATAAATACATAATAGAAAACATTAGCTGGGTGTTGTGGCCATAACCTAGGTCAACAGAATGAAACTATCTCAAAAAATAAAACCTACATTTCACATAAAATTACGGGAGTGAAGGAAGCATCAGTGACATAGCTGTCCCTGGGTAGGTGGAAGAAAGTCTTTTTTCTTTTTGAGACAGTATTGCTTTGTCACCCCCAGCAGAGTGCAGTGGCATCACAGCTCACAGCAACCTCAAACTCTTGGGCTCAAGCAATTCTCTTTCCTCAGCCTCCCAAGTAGCTAGGACTAAAGGTGCTGGTTATAACACCTGGCTATTTTTTATTGTTGTTGTAGTTGTCGTTGTTTTAGCAGGCCCAGCCTGGGTTCAAACTCGCCAGCCCCATCCTAAACCATTGAGCTACAGGTGCTGAGCCTAATTTTTTTTTTTTGAGTCAGTTTCACTTTGTCACCCTGAGTGTCACAGCTCACAGCAACCTCTAAGTCAGTGGTTCTCAACCTTCCTAATGCTGTGGCCCTTTAATACAGTTCCTGTGGGTCATGACCCACAGGTTGAGAACCACTGCTCTAACTCTTGGACTCAAGAGATTCTCTTGCCTCAGCCTCCCAAGTTGCTAGGACTACAGGTACCGACATAATGCCCAACTATTTTTAGAGATAGGATCTCACTATTGCTCAGGCTGGTCTTGAACCTATGAGCTCAGACAGAGTGCTGGGATTATAGTCTTGAGCCACAACGCCCGGCCCAAGGAGCTAATTTTTTATAGCACTGGTATGTCCTATGCAATAGTTGTGACATACTTATACCAAAAAATTATTCATTATCTGAAATTCAAATTTAACTATGTGTCCTGTATTTTACCTGGCAACCTTAGCACAAGAGGCTAAAAAGCTTAGAATAGATGTTCTTGCCGCCATGTGAAAGAAATCCTCGTTTGGATTTGGGAACTCCAGGAGACACAGGGCAAAAGTCCCTGGAAGAAACATGGGCTGAAGTTGGAGAAGGCTCTAGAACAGTGGTTCTCAACCTTCCTAATGCCGCAGCCCTTTAATTAAGTTCCTGTGGGTCGTGACCCACAGGTTGAGAACCGCTGGTCTAGAATAACAAGGCCTGGGAAGGGTGATGACCTTCAGCCTGGAGGGCCACCTTCTGATCTCAGCCAGCAGCAAACACCCTGTGGAAGCGCGGGTGAGGGCTGGCTCTGCTGGACCCAGCTTCCCTACCTCCAACTCACTTGTTGGTCCCTCCATTTCAGCTTGTCTGTCTGGCCCCTAGGCACACACCCCAACCCACACATCCCCCTGCCAGATGGACAGCAAGGAAGGAGCCAGACCACGGTGGTAAATGAGGAGCAAATCTAGCTGGTGCTAATTATCTTCCAAGAGCCAGATTGCTTCTTTGCAGAAAGCCTGAAGCAGGAAACATCCCAAAGGTGGTTTAACCTGCTGTGGCCAGACTGGCCACATTCAGTCCTTGGGTTGGACATGTCACCACTCCATTCCTATAGCCTCTGGGAGGACATTCATCCAACAAACATTTCTCACCCCCTGACTCACTCTTCCTGTTCCTCTCCATCCTCTCCCAGGGCTGACTTCTTCCCCTCATCTCCCTCCCAGTCAGCCCTGGGGTCCATCTGCTGATGTCTCTCAGGGTCCATCCCCACTGCCTGGCTCAGCCGTCTTTCTCTCACTGGAACTGCCTCAGCCTTCACCCAGCTCCCCATCCAGCCCAGCTCTATTTCCAACAGAAGCAGGTCTCATCTTGTCAATCCCCTCCTGCAGATCCTCCTGTTTACCGTTAGAGGCCAAGTCCCAGCCCTCAGGGACACAAAGCAGGACAGAGCAGGGTACCTGAATTAAACATGCCTCTTCCACTTGCCCAGGAGAAACTGTTACTCATCCCAAGTGAGGGGGTGGCAAAGGCAATTCCTGGAAGAGCTCAGGCCACCCCGCCAGCCCTTGACAGTAGGCCAGAGGGGTAGGAAACACACTGACTCAGCCCCATCAGAGGCCAAAGCCTACTCCAGTTACACACTAACCTCTGGGTTTCATCTTAGATGATCAGTCTCATTCATAATATGAAAAATGTAAATTAAAACTGTAAGAGAGCCAGGTGCGGTGGCTCACGCCTGTAATCTTAGCACTCTGGGAAGCCGAGGTGGGTGGATAGCTTGAGCTCATGGGTTTGAGACCATCCTGAGCAAAAAGCGAGACCCCTGTCTCTACTAAAAATAGAAAAACTGAGGCAAGAGGATCACTTGAGACCAAGAGTTGGAGGTTGCTATGAGCTATGATGCCACAGCACTCTACCCAGAGCGACAGCTTGAGACTTTGTCTCAAAAAATAAAAAGGGGTTCGGTATCTATAGCTCCGTGGCTAGGGCGCCAGCCACATACATCAGAGCTGGCGGGTTCGAATCCTGCCCGGGCCGGCCAAACAATGAACAATACACCCAAAAAAAAAAAAAAAAAAAGGCTGGGCATTGTGGCGAGTGCCTACAGTCCCAGCTACACAGGAGGCTTAGGTGAGAGAATTGCTTAAGCTCAAGAGTTTGAGGTTATTATGAGCTATGACTCCACAGCACTCTACCCAGGGCAACAACTTGAGACTGTCTCAAAAAATAAATAAATAGGCTCGGTGCCTGTGGCTCAATGAGCTAAGGCGCCAGCCACATACACCTGAGCTGGCAGATTCGAATCCAGCCCCGGCCCACCAAACAACAATGACGGCTACAACCAAAAAATGGCCAGGCATTGTGGCAGGCGCCTGTAGTCCCAGCTACTTAGGAGGCAGAGGCAGGAGACTCACTTGAGTCCAGGAATTGGAGGTTGCTGTGAGCTGTGATGCCACAACACTCTATCCAGGGTGACAGCTTGAGGCTCTGTCTCAAAAATAAATAAATAAATAAATAAATAAATAAATAAATAAATAAGTAAATAAGTAAAAATTAAAAATAAAATAAAACTGTAAGACAGAACATTTTAATTTTTCCACTTATCAAATTGGCAAATCAAACAACAAAACAAATTATTATTATTATTATTATTATTATTTTTGACACTGACCAGGCCAACTGTGTCATTCAGCCCTAGCCTGACTGACTCCATCTTACTTTAACTACACGTGCTTTCAAAGAGGGAAAGGGGTGAGGGTTATGGACAGTGATTCTCTCTTTTTTTTTTTAGTTTTTGAGACAGAGTCTTATTTTGTCGCCCTTGGTAGAATGCTATGCCATCACAGGTCACAGCAACCTCCAATTCTCAGGCTCAAGCGATTCTGTTGTCTCAGCCTCCCAACTAGCTGGGACTACAGGCACTCAACACAAATGGCTCAGACTGGTCCTGAATTCTTGAGCTCAAGGGATCCTCCAGCCTGGGCCTCTCAGAGCTCCAGTACTACAGCTGTGAGCCACTGATCCCAGCCATAGCAAGCAACTTTTCTACCATGGTGCTTTATAAGAGAAGGTGATAAACATACTAAATAGCTACCTGGCTTTATTCAGGACTCGCCTCTCCCCAGACCTCAATTTTCCATCTATAGAATGGAAGCTTTTTGTGTTTTTGTTTTTTTTTGTTGTTGTTGTTGTTGTTATCATTGTTTTGAGACAGAGTCTCACTTTGTCACCCTTAGTAGAGTGCTATGGCATCATAGCTCAAAGCAACCTCAAACTCTTGGGCTCAGACTGGGTGCAGTGGTGCATGCCTATAATCCGAGTACTCTGGGAGGCTGAGGCGGGTGGATTGCTTGAGCTCAGGAGTTTCAGGACCGAGCAAGAATAAGACCCCATCTCTAAAAACAGCTGATGTTGTGGTAGGCACCTGTAGTCACAGCTACTCTGGGGAGGCTGAGAAAAAAGAATCTCTTGAGCCCAAGAGTTTGAGGTTGCTGTGAGCTATGATGCTATGGCACTGTACCAAGGTATCAAAGTGAGACTCTGTCTCAAAAAAAAAAACAACAAAAAAACTCTTGGGTTCAAATGATCCTCTTGCATCAGTCCCCTGAGTAGCTGAGTAGTTGGGACTATCGGCACTGCCTGGCTAATTTTAGAGATAGGGTCTAACTCTTCTTGCTCAGGCTGATCTGGAATTCCTGAGCTCAAGCAATCCAACCGCCTGGGCCTCCCAGAGTGCTAGGATTACAGGCATTAGCCACCGCGCCCGGCCAGAATGGAAGTTTTGAATCAGAAGACTATGGCTGTCTTCCACCTAAATCTGACAGCTAACCAACCAAATGAGTATGGGCGCAGTGGCCATAAGACAACGTTTGTAACATCTTCCATACTAATATGAAATCAATATATAAACAATTACATGTGCCTAACAACAATAAAACACTCTTATAGTCCAGGGTGGGGGGTAGAGGGAATCAGGAGGGGAGAGGGGGAAGGATGTATGGCAGAGGGAAGGAGGGCATGAGGCGGGATATCACCTAACTGCACATGGTGAGGGTGCATAACAAGCCCCCTGGGTGAGGGGCTCTTCTACAAATGGAACTTTGCCGTGGAAGTGAGAACAATGTAAGTTAAACATTGTACCCTCATATTAATTTGAATAAAGTTTAAAAAAAAAAGACAACGTTTGGCAGCATGCAGTCAAATGTAATTTGGATAATATACAGTGGTGTTGATGAAACCAGGATACGGTGCTCATCACCTGAGGGATGGGGTCACTCTCTGGCCCCTGAGAAAGTGACCATGTACGAAGGTGCGTCTGCGAGGACTGGAAGAGACTGCCAGGACCCTGCCAGCTCCCCAGACCTTGGCCCCTTCTCCCTGACTCAGCCCATTGAGGCCCTGGGCTGACCCAGGGAAGGAGCAAAAGCCAGGCCTCCCTCTGGCTTCCTTATTTATGCTATCAGGCTCTGCCTCACCTCCCTGACTGCTGGACTCTCCTCCCTACCTCCCTGCGACAACTCTGAGACAACTTTGGTTGGGTGCAGCGGCTCAAGCTCCTAATCCTAGCATTTTGGGAGGCTTAAGACAGAGGATCAGTTGAGCCCAGGAGTTTAAAACCAGCCTGAGCACCATAGCAAGACCCTGTCTCTACAAAAACCAGAAAAATTTGGGGTGGCGCCTGTGGCTCAGTGAGTAGGGCACTGGCCCCATATACCAACAGTGGCGGGTTCGAACCCAGCCCCGGCCAAACTGCAACAAAAAATTGCCAGACACCTGTGGTCCCTGCTACTCAGGAGGCTGAGGCAAGAGAATCACCTAAGCCCAAGAGCTGGACGTTGCTGTGAGCTGTGATGCCACAGCACACTACCGAGGGTGACAAAGCGAGACTCTATCTCAAAAAAAAAAAAAAAAAAAAGAACAGAAAAATTAGCCAGGAGTGGTGGCATGTGCCACTAGTCTCAGCTACTCTGGAGGCTGAGGCAGAAGAATCACTTGAACCCACGAGTTTGAGGTTGCAGTGATGTCTTCACTGCACCGTAGTCCAGGCAACAGGGCAAGACTTTGTCTCAAAAAAAAAAAAGGCAGCTCTCACACCATGCTAAAGCTTGGGTTCTACCCATCTCCTTCCCTGAACCAGATCTCCTTTAACAGAGGATGTGTGTGTGGGAGCCCTGAGATCTGAGCCCTCAGAATACATGCAGAACCGGGCATCAGCAGGAAGCCAGCTCCCTCCAAAGGGCCCACCACAGGGTAGAGCTTTTCTCATCATATTTGGAACGAAAGGAAAAATACACAGGAATCAGAGGAGTCAAAGCTGGACACATTTCTGCTTCTCGTTCCCTCTTCTTTCCTCCCTGGGTTTTGGAATTAGAGGACTTGAGTTCCTGTCCTAGTTTAGCCCTACTTCCTAAAGAAGTCATTCCCTTTCTTGGGGTCTCATCTGTAAGAAGAGGGGCTCAAGCTGTAAAGCTGCATGTAAACAGTTGGTTCTAAAACAAGTGGTCAATGCACAGGCTTTCAGAAGCAGCCCTGGGTACATATGCAGAAGAAGGAGTTTTGTCTTACCTTCCTCCTGAGAATTCCACTGGGAATCCAAGGGTCTGAACTGAGCAGGATGGAGGCTGGAACTTCTAGGCAGGTGCTCCCTAGGTAGGCCTTGAGTCAGAAAGCCATTGCCATTATTCAGCCTCTACCTGAAGCCTGAGAAGGCAGCCAATGAAAAGAGGAAGGCAGAGCCAAGCACAGAGAGCTGGAGACCTGCCAAGCCCTGTGACAACACAGCAGCCTCAAATCAAACTAGGCAAACCAGCCCTGCTCTTGGGGTTAGGGAACCCAATCCTTCCTCTGCTTGTTTTAGGCACTAGGGTTAAGTGTTGGGTGCTTCTGTTTGTGTGCAACCAAAGAATCCTAACAGGGCACCCATAGCTCAGTGGTTAGGGCACCAGCCACATGCCCCAGGGCTGGTGGGTTTGAACCCACCTGGGGCTGTTAAGCAAAACAAAACAAAAAATAGTCAGGCGTTGTGGCAGGTGCCTGTAGTCCCAACTGCTAGGGAGGCTGAAGCAAGAGAATCGCTTGAGCCCCTGAGCTTGAGGTTGCTGTGAGCTATGATGCCATGGCACTCTACGAAGGGTGACATAGTGAGACTCTGTCTGAATAAAAAATAATAATAATAATTAAAAAAAAAAAAAGCTGTTGGCTCAGCACCTGTGGCTCAACGGGCTGAGGCGCCAGCCACATACACCTGAGCTCACAGGTTCGAATTCAGCCTGGACCCGCCAAACAACAATAGTGGCTGCAACCAAAAAATGCCCAGGCGCTGTGGCAGGCGCCTGTAGGTCCCAGCTACTTGGGAGGCAGAGGCAGGAGACTCGCTTGAGCCTAGGAATTGGAGGTGGCTGTGAGCTGTGATGTCATAGCACTCTACCCAGGGTGACAGCTTGAGGCTCTGTCTCAAAAAAAAAAAAGCTGTTTAGGCTAGGCGCCTATAGCTCAAGCAGCTAGGGCGCCAGCCACATACACCACAGCTAGCAGGTTCAAATCCAACCCGGGACCCCCAAACAGTATTGGCAGCTAAAACCAAAAAATAGTCGGGCGTTGCGGTAGGCACCTGTAGTCCTAGCTACTTGGGAGGCTGAGGCAAGAGAATCACTTAAGCCCAAAGAGTTTGAGGTTGCTGTGAGCTATGATGCCATGGCACTTTACTGAGGGTGACATAGTGAGACTCTGTCTCAAAAAAAACCCCCAAAACACAAAAAAACAAAACTATGGTATAGGCCAGGTGACTCACACCTATAATCCAAGCACTTGGAGAATCTGAGGTTCTCGAGAGGATCACTTGAGGCCAGGAGTTTGAGACTAACCTGGACAACATAGTCAAACCCCATCTCTACAAAAAAATTATTTATTTATTTATTTTTAAACGTTTTCAGGGTTTTCTTTCTTTGCAGTTTTTGGCCAGGGCTGGGTTTGAACCTGCCACCTCTGGCACATGGGGCCAGTGCCCTACTCCTTTGAGCCACAGGTACCACCCTCTACAAAAAATTTAAACATTAACTGGGCATGGTGGCCACATGCCTGTAGTCCCAGGTACTCAGAAGGCTGAGGCAGATAGATTGCTTGAGCCCAGGAGATCAAGACTGCAGTGAGTTATGATGGCACCACTGCCCTCTAGACTGTTTAACAGAGCAAGATCCTGTTTCTTTTTTTTTTTTTTTTTTTTGAGACAGAGCCTCAAGCTGTCACCCTGGAAAGAGTGCAATGGCATTACAGCTCACAGCAACCTCCAATTCCTGGGCTCAAGCGAGTCTTTTGCCTCCGCCTCCCATGTAGCTGGGACCACAGGTGCCCGCCACAATGCCCGGCCATTTTTTGGTTGCAGCCATCATTGTTGTTTGGCGGGCCCAGGCTGGATTCGAACCCGCTAGCTCAGGTGTACGTGACTGGCGCCTTAGCCCATTGAGCCACGGGCGCCGAGCCAAGATCCTGTTTCTTAAAAAAAAAAAAAAAAGCGAAGGTATATGGTTGGTCTTGCCAAGAACAAAAATAAAATTTAAAAAAACAAAATAAGAGGGCTGGGTGTAGTAGCTCACACCTGTAATCCCAGCACTCTGGGAGGCCAAGGCAAGTGGATTGCCTGAGCTCACAGATTCGAGACCAGCCTGAGCCAGAGCAAGACTTTGTCTCTAAAAATTGCTGGGTGTTTGTGGTGGGTGCCTATAGCACCATCTACTCTGGAGACTGAGGGAAGACAACCACTTGGGCCCAAGAGTTTGAGGTTGCTGTGAGCTATGACATCAAGGCACTTTATGGAGGGCAACAAAGTGAAATTCTGTCTCCCCTAAACCCCCCAAACAGCACACCATACTGTGTTATAGCAATACAGTGGATTGCTACTTAGCAAGTAAAAGGACAAACCATTGATTGATGCAACGACATAGATGAGTCTTTTTTTTTGAGACAGAGCCTCAAGCTGACACCTGGATAGAGTGCTGTGGCATCACAGCTCACAGCAACCTCCAATTCCTGGGTTCAAGCGAGTCTCTTGCCTCCGCCTCCCAAGTAGCGCCAGCCACAATGCCCGGCCATTTTTTGGTTGCAGCCGTCATTGTTGTTTGGCGGGCCTGGGCAGGATTCGAACCCGCCAGCTCAGGTGGTGAACCCCTTAGCCCGTTGAGCCACAGGCGCTGAGCCAACATAGATGAGTCTTAACAATTATGCTGAGTGAAGGAAGACCAAAAGGACTGCATGCTATTTGATTTCATTTATAAAAATTCTAGAAAGTGACAGAAAAGGGATCAGAAGAGGACTGGGGTGAAAGGAAAGAGAGAAAGATTACCAAAGGGCACAAAGAAAATTGGGGGTGGACTAGACATGTTTATCATCTGTTAATTAATTAATTCATTCATTAATTGTTTATTGTTGGTGCTTCATTGAGGGTACAAAGAACCAGGTTACACTGATTGCAATGTTTATCATCTTAATTGTAGTGATGCTTTCATGGGCATTTTCATGTGTCAGGCTCATAAAATTGTATACTTTAACATGTACAGTTTATTGTATGTCAATTATGGGATAATTTTTTTTTTTTTTGAGACAGAGCCTCAAGCTATCACCCTGGGTAGAGTGCTGTGGCATCACAGCTCACAGCAACCTCCAATTCCTGGGCTCAAGCCGGTGTCTTGCCTCTGCCTCCCAAGTAGCTGGGACTACAGGCGCCCAGCCACAACGCCTGGCCATTTTTTGGTTGCAGCCGTCATTGTTGTTTGGCGGGCCCGCGCTGGATTCGAACCTACCAGCTCAGGTGTACGTGGTTGGTGCCTTAGCCTGTTGAGCCACAGGAGCCGAGCCAACTATGGGATAATTTTTTTTTTTTTTTTTTGTAGAGACAGAGTCTCACTTTATCGCCCTGGTTAGAGTGCCATGGCGTCACACTGCTCACAGCAACCTCCAGCTCTTGGGCTTAAGCGATTCTCTTGCCTCAGCCTCCCTAGTAGCTGGGACT
>CAUYON010059389.1:0-33717 GCA_963573935.1 Arctocebus calabarensis | reverse complement strand
TTTTTGGTTGCAGCCGTCATTGTTGTTCGGCGGGCTTGGGCTGGATTCGAACCTGCCAGCTCAGGTGTATGTGGCTGGCGCCTTAGCCCATTGAGCCACAGGTGCCAAGCCTGTTTTTTTTTTTTTTTTGAGACAGAGTCTCACTTTGTCACCCTCAGTAAAGTGCAATGACATCACAGCTCACAGCAATCCAAACTCTTGGGCGCAAGTGATCCTCTTCCCTTAGCTTCCCGAGTAGCTGGGTTTACAAGTGTCCACCACAACAGCCTGGCTATTTTTAGAGATGGGATCTCACTCTTGTTCAGGTTGGTATTGAACTCCTGAGTTCAAGCAATCCACCCGCCTCAGCCTTTCAGAATACTAGGATTGCAGGTATGAGCTGCCTGGCCTTTCACAGTGCAGTTTCTAAACAAACAAGGATATAATCTTTCTTTTTATTCCTCGCTTTTTTTTTAAATGCATAATCTTCCTCAACATTGCATCAATCAGTCAGAGATTGGCCATAATTAAAAAAAAAAAACCTATCCACTGTGAGAGGCTAACACATCAACTTATTTAAAGTCTTTTAGTACATGTCTTATTTTAATTGGGTTAGATCCCTCCTTACTTTGTTCTTTTATTTACTAAACGCTTCTCTAAGGCATCACAAAGGAAAACTTCAGTTTGCTCAACTCCAACAATCTCAAAGGCTGACTTAATGAGGTTTTTATGTGGCATCTGTGAAACCAGACACCAGGGCAGGGCCGCGTTCTCATTTTAGGACCTGACACAAGCATGTGATGAGGGCGCGGTGTCTCTTGACAGGTACAAACTATTCCTCTCAGGGCCTCAAGTATCCTTTAGTTATCCTTTAGTTATGGATGGACAAAGGACGATCTGTTGAAAAAGGTCATGATCTTGTATCATAGGGAAGGCACTGAATACTCTTCATTCAGCTGCCTCTTCCCAGCCCAGCTCTGAAAAGAATTCATCCTGTTAGTAAGGCTCAGGCTCTTGGCTGTTTCCAGGGACTTGCGGAGCCCAGGAACGTGTGAGCAGCTCTGTTCCCTTGGGATCCTGAACCCGCTGGGCAAGGATGGCCTCCTCGGAGCTGCTACTGCCTTGTTTAACCCCAGGAGAGGCTGATTTGTCCTGAGATCCCCTTTGCATGATTTAGGGAAACAACCTTGAGAGAACAAACATGCTGCCAGAAGGGAAATTAAATGAGCTCCTCTGTCTACCATTCGGCTGGGTCTGCAGGGACACCTGGTGTCCTCAGCTTGCAGCTCCCTCCCATCTGCCGCCCTCCTTGTTTTCTGCTTTCTCCCTGTTATTAGTACCAACAATAGGTACTATTGTCGAATTGACTCAACAATAGGGTGGGGAACTTCTTTAATTTTCCCATGTGACTTGCAGAGTGTTCTGTACTTTGACCAGTTCAGAACATGGAATGAACTGGAATGACTGGCTGCTTCTAACGTGCTTCTGTGATTTGGAGTAATATCCAGTTAATTTTTCTATTTTTGGTAGAGACAGGGTCTTGCTCTTGCTCGGGCTGGTTTCGAATTCAAGGGATTCTCTTGCCTCAGCCTCCCAGAGTGTTAGGATTATAGGCATGAACCACCAGAAAATTTTTTAATCAGAAATTTTTTTTTTGACAGCTGCTATAAGCCATTTCTCATCTTATACCTGTGATATGTATTTATTTTTTTAGTTTGTCCCAGCCAAACTGAAAGGGTTATATTAATTTCCAATGTCTGAGATATAAGACTCCACCTAATTTGGTATCATTCAAACACAAGATGTTTATTCTCAACTCTGTCATGTAGGTCACTGAAGAAACTATTTATATAAACCTCTTTCCCATAAATATACTTTATTGGCTTCCAGATAGCCTGGGAGCAGTGAGCTGAGTTCACATTTTAACGTTTTCCAAGAACTGCAGTTGATTACTGAGCGTATGCTGTCTTATGAAGAAACAATCAAGATTCATTTCCAAATCTAAAGAAATACTGATGTTTAGCCTCAGTTCTTGGAGAACAACCAAAATTGAATTTATTCTAAACACAGGAGGGACAGTAGTGTTTTTTGAAAGCAAAAGCTTGGCCTGGATATCTGCAACCTGCTGAGAGGGCTCTGTCCCTTGTCCTGTTCCTAGGCTGGCATTCCTTTCAGTTACTCCCTAGCATAGAAAAATCTCAGTCTGGTAGAAGGCCAGGGCAACTATAAGCTGAAGTACTGGAAGTCTTTAAACACTGGTTTTTGTATTATTTATTTAATAGCTTGTCTCCTGGAAAAGGAAAGACAGGACTTTTTTCAAAAAGGATGTCTTGGATCTTCTGTCTGCTTTCATATTGGTAGGGGGATCTGATGTATCGCTTATGTCAGTAAATCCCAGACTCAGCTGATGATTAGAACCGTCTGGCAAGCTTTTGAAAACTCATATGGTCAACCTCTCCATGAATCTCCACCATGACCATGGTGGTGTTGAGAAGTAGGGCAGGGCATCTCCATTTTTAAAAACCTTCCCAAATTGGTTAAATAGATGATGGTTAAATCCATGTAATAGAACACCAAGCAGTCATTTTAAAAATGAATTAAATCTAAATGTGTTGCTATGAAAAGATCTCACACTAGCCTTTCAAGTGTATGTAAGTAAGTTTCCATTTGACATGAGTCTGTTATGTGTATATAGATACTTATACACACAAACGCTGTAACTCATCAATCAGAAAAATAACCACCTGTAGAACCAGAACACCTGTGCCTGGTGTAACTTCATTAGATGATGGATTGTAAGAGAGGTCCCAGGGGAGAGACCAGAGCAGGGGGTAGGAGATGTGTCTATTTACCAAATATTATGGAAATATTTCAACACACCCACAACCAGTGAGGTTTAGTCTTACATTTCCATGCAGAAAACAATTCTGGAATGATTCCTGAAACTAGCAGCCTATCAATCAACACTAGCTGATTTAATCAGAAAAATACTTTACTAGGAAGATAACTGGGTACCACCACCAGGAAGGCTTGGAAAAACAGACAAGAATAAAGGAAGAGTGGACGGGCAGACATAACCACTGACCTAGTCTAGTGAGCCCCTGCTGCTATCACCCCTGGTACTGGATGTTGCTGCCGGCACCACTACCACTGCCACTTGCAGACTTCAGAATAGCATTCAGCACATCATGTCATGACTATTTACATGTGTGTATACCAAGAGCTCCTGGAGCACAAGAACTGCATCTTACTAATCTCTGGGTTTTCAGCCCCAAGCCCATCACTGGCACAGAATAAGGAGAATGCTGAATGAAATAAATGAGCAGGTCAAGTATGGTGGCTCAGGCCTGTAATCCTAGCACTCTGGGAGGCTGAGGCAGGTGAATTGCTTGAGCTCAGGAGTTTAAAACCAGCCAGAGCAAGAGTGAGACCTCCTCTCTACTAAAAACAGAAAAACTAGCGGGACATAGTGGTATATACCTATAGTCCCAGCTATTCTGGAGGCTGAAGCAAGAGGATCGGCTGAGCCCAAGAGTTTAAGGATGCTGTGAGCTGTGACACCAAGATACTCTACCAAGGGCAGCAGAGTAAGACTCTGTCTCAAAAAAGAAAGAAAGAAAGAACGAAACTAGCAGATATAATTGCTGTATACTACATTAATGTCAGTAGAGAGCAAAAGATGTATTTAGTCACTTTCGAACCTCAAGGATGAAAAGGTACATACACTTTCTCACTCTCCTCTCCTCCAATGATGGTTTGTCAGATGTGGCTGCAACAAAGAGACGTGGCTTGGGTTTCATGGTGGGTTAGTTCTGTCACTTACTCTGAATTAAGTCTTCTTTTTAGCAGAGATTTGTATAAAGCCAGGGCTCCATGGAGTAATTACCTTCATTTCTAATGTTAGATCCAGATCCAGTGGTACTATATAGAGGCCAACCAAACTTCCTTCTCTTTTAAAATTTGGGTTTCAATTGTCTATACATGTCAAAGAATGTCCAGTCACATCTCTGAACCTTTCCTAAGCAATCTATTAGAAACCAAACCTGGTTCATATAAAGCAGAAATCTGTAGAGAAAAAGCAAATATAAACTCTCTCTTAAGAATTGCAATTTTTTTTTTTTTGTAGAGACAGAGTCTCACTTTATCGCCCTTGGTAGCGTGCGTGGTCACACTCTCACAGCAACCTCCAACTCCTGGGCTTAGGCGATTCTCTTGCCTCAGCCTCCCGAGTAGCTGGGACTACAGGCACCTGACACAACACCCAGCTATTTTTCTGTTTTGCATTTCGGCCCAGGCCAGGTTTGAACCCGCCACCTTCGGTATATGGGGCCAGCGCCCTACTTGATAAGCCACAGGCACCACCCTATTTATTTATTTTTGAGACATAGTCTCACTATGTTGCCCTTGGTAGAGTGTCATGGTGTCACCGCTCACAGCAATCTCCAACTCTTGTGCTTAAGCGATTCTCTTGCCTCAGCCTCCCGAGTAGCTGGGACTACAGGCACCAACCACAATGTCCAGCTATTTTTTTTTTTTTTTTTAGACAGAGTCTCAAGCTGTCACCCTGGATAGAGTGTTGTGGCATCACAGCTCACAGCAACCTCCAATTCCTGGGCTCAAGTGAGTCTCCTGCCTCCGCCTCCCAAGTAGCTGGGACTATAGGCGCCTGCCACAACACACGGCAATTTTTTGGTTGCAGCCGTCATTGTTATTTTGGCAGGCCCAGGCTAGATTCGAACCTGCCAGCTCAGGTGTATGTGGTTGGCGCCTTAGCCCATTGAGCCACAGGCCCCAAGTCTGTAATTTGAAATTTTTAATAACTGCCTTCCTTCCTTTCCCCCAACCCCAGAAAATTAGTTTATGAATGGACCTTATAAGTGATTCATCTATCACTACCATAACAGAGATGCTAATTACTGCCCTTTGGAGTAAACAGGCAACCATATTGAGCTCAGTTTTCCTCCCCCAATGTGACCCTGAACATTCAATGGCTCCCTGTTGCCTTTAGGAAAAAGCTTAAACTTCTTTGCAGGATATCTCAGGCCCTCCCAACTGGGACCCTAACTATCTTTCCAATTTAATATTTTAACAACTCTGTATCATATACCATCTGCCCCAGTCAAGTTACTAAGTACTTCCCAACCATTTGTTTAGATTATTCCGAAAACAAAAAGATACTTTATTTCAGTGAAATCTTCCCTTTCCTTCCACAGGCCCTGTTCTGCCTCCCATATTGGTGCTTTGGGTCACTTTTTTGACCTTACACAATTATGAGTATGACCAACTTAATCCAACATCTGCACAATTATATTTCTCCAAGCAAATAATGAAAATAGTGAACTTTCTGATTGAATGAATGAATGAATTTGCAATCAGCCCCTGGCAAGTACTCTAAGGCAAGGCAGGAATAGAATGATTTGCTTGAGGCCTTGTTCCATACTCAGAAAGGCAAACTGTTATAGCAATCTATTAGCCTAAAGGCCAATTCATTTAACTGACCAGCTTCATTAGGGGTTGTTAGCACGTCAAAGCAGTGTATATTGAACCTGGCAATGTGTCAAATAGAGCTTAGATTCCTCAAACTTTTCTAGATCTAGGTGATAACATCTGCTTTCTTTTCAAGAGGAAAATAGTTTCCTTTCCCTGAGCACACAATATCTTTGTTCCCTCTGTAGACTTAGTTGTCAAGCTGCCTTGTGTTATGGGTTATGGGCTATTTAAAGACACAGAAAATGTCTTTGTTTCTCAGTGATATTCCCCTTGGATTCCTTTCACTGGCAGCAAACAGCTCCCCCAATATAAGACCCATTTGCTTGCTTTTAAAAGGACACCACTCTATCCATTTCTGGTTGCTATATTAACATGAAATTGTTCTGTCCCCCTTAACATCATTTCTGTGGTTATGGCTGTTTTTTTGGGTTTTTTTGTTTGTTTGTTTTTGGAGACAGTCTTACTCTGTCCCCTGCATAGAGGGCTATAGTGTCACATCTCACAGCAACCACAAATTCTTGGGCTCAAGCCATCCTCTTGCCTCGGCCTCCTGAGTAACTGGGACTATAGGTGCCCACCACAACACCTGGCTATTTTTTCTATTTTTAGTAGAGACAGGATCTCGTTGTTGCTCGGGCTGGTATTAACTCCTGAGCTCAGGCAACCCACCAGCCTTGGTCTCCCAAGAGTGCTAGGATTATACATGTGAGCCACTGTACCTGGCCTGGCACTTCTTTGATGTTGATATGGAAGATCCGAAGCTTCATGTCTCTTTCCCTAAGGGAAAAAAAAAAATCTTCCTCCACGTTTTTAAGAGCTAATAATTCCGTTTTGCAAACATAACATTTCAGTCCCAGCAGTAGGAACCAACGGATGGGGCTGCTTAGTTAAAGATCAGATAAGTGGGGTAGCTGCCCTGGTTACCCCAGAGACATAAGCACACTTTCCAGAGTAATGACAGCCACATCTGGGAGCCTTGCACCTTGCCCCCTCCCCCTTGCTGAGGCCTCTTGCTTTCTGCTCAAACAGGAGTGGGAGAATAGTTTCTGCAGCTGAAACTATTTGTGACTTTGTGGCACCTTAGCAGGGAAGCAGAGGGGAGGGAGCACTAATGTGCAGCAGGGCTGGTCTAGTGGGGAGGGCGCCGGCAGGCCCTGGAAGCCCAGGCTTTGCCTAACTTGGCCAGCAGCTAGGGGGACATAAGCAAATCATCTTCTACTTGGGCCTCAGTTTTCCCAGTCATGAAATGAGGGAGTTTTGTTAATTATCTTCTTTTGGGTTTCCCTGGAAGCTGACCTTGAATTAGGGATTCAAATGTAAGTAGTTCATTTGAGGAATTACCCCTGGGAACCTAGGTTAAGAGTGTAGATGTGATATAGAGAAGGAAAGGAAGCCAATACAAGATGGGCCGTTGAGCAGGTCATCACCTAGAGCTCAGTCTTTTTTGTAGTTGTTGCAGTTGTCATTGCTGTTTAGCTGGCCCTAGTTTTTCTATTTTTAGTAGAGATGGAGTTTTGCTCTTGCTCAGGCTGGTCTCTAACTTCGAAGCTCATATAATCCACCTGCCTTGGCCTTCTGGAGTGCTAGGATTATAGGTGTGAGCCACCGTGCCCAGCTGATAATCTTCTCTCTTTTCCTTTATCTTTTTTCCTACTTTGTAAGAAAATGAAATGTAACAGCTTCTCTTTCTGACTAGAAGGGGCAAGGAATAAAAATATCAGTTATATAATAGTCATTTGCCTTAGTCATGCAGCCCTCCTGGAGTGCCGTTGGAACAGAAAGATGATTAAGTTAAATACTGCATATTTATTCCCTTGCGGTCACCCTAATTGGTTCTGCTGCTGTAATTGATTTGACAGGTTATTTTTACTCAGAATGAGCTGGGTTCCTCTGCTGGCTTGTAGAATTGCTATTGCTCCTGGAGACCAGGCTTGCAATTGTCCAGATGCCCAGATGGGGATTGGTTTCCACTTGAGAATGGGGGTGAGGGTCCCAGCCTAGCCTGGGAAGAACTGAGCTAGCAGTGTAAAGGTGTGAGTGCTTGTGTGTATGTCGAGGCATTGTGGGGGAAGAAGGCTAGAAAAGCTCAATTCTTCCAGGAATCAAATTGGGAGAGTGCTAGGAAAAAATGTAACATCAGACAAAACTACGTTGAGGACTATCCTGAGGACAGGCAGGGTCTTGCACCTTTCAGCAGAAGAGTGGAAGACCGTGTGGGGGGAGAACTTTTGCCTACGGAGCCTTCGGTACTTTTTGTCTAGTCCAAGAAGCCACTTCTTCCCACCCTTGCAAACTGCTCCCCCAAGTACAAAGTTTAAGAGAACCAGTATTCTCCGGTAGTCTCAGCACCAGCCACCTACACATCCTTCCTCATCTTTGCACGCAGCCCAGCGGCTCCCCCTGTGCCTGCGGGGGGCGGGGTGGAGGAGTGTGGTGGCAAAGGCTCCCCTCGGGAAGCCTTCAGATATGCCCCCACGGACCCCTGAGGGAACTGGCATCCTACAGAGATGCAGGCTATGGGTTTTTAGGACCATCTCAGTGACTGTGTGACCTTGGATATCAAGTAACCTTTGGATTTCAGAGTCCTAATCTCCTGTCCCCCTCTTGCTGAATTGTGATAAAAGTAATCACAAGTGATAATCACCGAATACCTACAGCTGCCAGTGTCCAGGCCAAGTGCTTCCTCCCAAGCACAATCATATGCCATCTTCACAACGTGATGGAGAAGGTGCTACTATTATCATTTTCATCATCATTATTATTATTTCTCACAGATAAGGAAGCCAGGATTCAGAGCAGTTGAAAACCTCTATTAGAGGCTCACTGCTCACGAATAGTAGAACTTGTGCAGGCTGGTCCCAACCCTCGTCTCTTAATGCTGTGGTACCATTCAATGTCTGCCAGGAAAAAGCAAAACAAAACAATCTTCGAGACTGTTGAATTTTCCATGGCTAAGGAGCACGTTCCTGTGATATAATGCCAAAGAAAGAAGATGTGGAAAAGGCAGCCTCACTACCTGATAGTTTTCTAACTTCTCAGACATCATCCTTCTCATCTGTAAAATAGGAATGATAATTTCCATTTCAAATAGCCGCCAGAAGTGTAAGACAGCCTAGCACAGGGCCTGGTGCACAGTAAGCACTCAACAAACTTCCTCCCAGAAGGCTGAGCCAAGGGACTGTCCACTTCCCCCAAGTTTCCTGGAATGGGGAATTTCCTCTGTGCATGTAACTTTGAGCAAGGGCTGTGGGGGCTGGTTTAGCAAAGAATGATCCATGGAAATGGCCTAACCATGCTGCGCTCAGTGGCCCATGGTGGCCTGAGCTCCTGCCCTCCTGTCCACCTAGCACTCAGGACTTCCCAGGAGGCTCACCCTAGAGCAGGTGAAGGAAGTGAGGTCATAGCCCCTGATAGCAATTCGGAAGCTGGGACAGGCCTGCCAGTCCCTACCAGTCCCCAGACCTTCACAGAGCAGTTGTTTCATCTGGTTGGGCTGGAATTTCAGGCAGGAATGTTCAGCAGACAGCAATGGGGTAAGTGTAAATTCCAGAGGTTGAAGCAACATTTTGTAGAGGAGATTTTTTTTTCCCTGTCAGCCTCTGGCCTCAAGCAGGCCTTCCTGGGAGTGGGAGGCGCTACCTGGTCTTGGAGCAGGGCCAAGATTGCCTGGGGAGAAGCTTCTCTCCTGGTCAAGGAGACGGATAGGCATCCCTTACCTGGGCCAGGCACTTTATATATGTCACCATTGTTTCATCAGTGAATTCAATGTGCAAACAGAAGTCAATTTTGTTTTCTTTTTCAGTCCCTTTTAACCTATTCTCTTTCTTCCTATTCCTAAATAAAATTTCAGTAGGTCTTGTAGCTCTTATAGACCCTTTTAGCTTCCAAGATGGTCTCTCTTCAGTAAAAAGAAAATCTAGTTTAGTTTATCACAACTCCAAGCTCTTCTCCAGTGAAGGCTTTTCCCTCTGCTAGCTCAGGCCTGCTCCAGGCTTGAATCAGGGCAGTAGAGCCATGGATGCTATTGGCGTCACTCCACCCTTCCCCCTTGGTGCAGGTGCAGGGGTGTGGGGAGGGGCAGGGAAGGTCCCCTGTGACTGAAATGAGGGCACTCTGGCATCACACCCATCTTTGGTGGTGCCCTGCTATGAGCCAGGCCTCCCTCTCCTCTGCTGCACATGACTTCCCTCAGTCCTGGGCTTTTAGCTGACCACTGCATGTTGGAGAACCTTCCCCTTTCCAGGTGTCATCTGCAGTGGAATCCTAGGAGGCCCTAACTGGGCTGCCCTTGATGGGACCACAATATGGTGCTCCCTACCAGAGCATCCCACCCACACCCCCAACCTGTCCAAAAAACTTTCCATCTTTAGATTTCTCAGGCATGTGTCACACTTCAGTCCCTGTGTCCCCCCAATTCCAGGGTCAAATATCAAATTCTTTGAGTGGCCATTTAGAGTGCCTCCTCCCTTCTCCTGCATGCCTGGGGAACATAGGACATACCTGCAACGCTCTTCAGAGAATTTCTCACAACCATCCTCTTTCAGTTCTACCCTTTGCTACTCTGGAGGTGCTGGCAGAATGTTCTACAGTCTCTCAGCTTGTTCACACAGAGGGCCTAGGCCCTTGCTTTACAGGTATGAGGGGTTCTTTGCAGCTATGGCATTGTTCTAGGCCTTTGAGATGCCAGCTTGGATAAGGATAGCGAGCTTCCCATTGTAGCATCTTGTTAGGAGAGTCTCCTGATGCGATTATCATGGTTGAAGCTCACATTTCTTGAGTACCACTTGCCATATACCAGGCTCTACACTAGGCAGCTTGGATGCATTATTTCACAGAAATTCCATTTTGCAAAAGGAGAAATTAAAATTCAGGGAGATTAGATAACTGTCCTCAAGGTCACAGGGTTTGCTGGTAGTAGAGTTAGCATTTGAACCTAGACTCCCAGGCCCAAGTCCAACATTTTCCCACTAGACCAGTGCTCTTCCTCTCCCTTCCGCTATATCTGGCTTGACCCTCTACTCCAGCCACAACTTTTCCCTGTCCCCTGAGCTCATCTGTGCTTTCTCACTGCCCAGTCTGTGCTCCTGGAACACCCCCTATTCCCACCACCAATCTGTGTTTAAAGTTCCAGTTAAAAGCCCACCTTGTCCACGAAGCTTTAGATCACTCCCCTCCAGGGTGGTTTCTCCCTCCCCACATGACAAACATTCCTGAATTAGTACCTGAGCTTACAAAAACTTTTTATTTTTGTAAGTTTTCAATCAAAGTATCACTTGCCCAAGGTGTGCAAATCTTTAACATTCAGCATTCATTTTACACATGAATACATCTGTGCAAAATGGAACATATTTTGTCCAGAACTCCGGAAAGCTTCCTCCTGAAGCACCACCTTGAAGTACCACTAGTCTGACGTCTATCACATAGAGGAGTTTGGTGGGTTTGGCCTTCCTAAGAGTATTTCTACTTTTGTATCTGGCCTATTTTACCTAGAAGAGTCATCATGGAGTGGCATTTCATTCCTCTTTATTGCCGCGTAGAATTCCATTGTGTGACTATAGCAAATTATTCATTCTATTGATGATGAACATTTGGGTTATTTCCAATTTGAGAATATTATGAATATACAAACATTCTCATACATGACTTTTGATAGACGTGATCACTCATTTCTGCTGAGCATATAACCAAGAATAGAATTTTGGAGAATATTTACATGCATTCCATAGAGATGCTGTCAAACAGCTATCCAAAGTGGTTGCCCCAATCTAAAGTCCCACCAGCAATGTATGAGAGCTCCGGCTAATCCATGTCCTTGTTAACAACGGGGAGTGTTAGTCTCCTAAATTTTCCATCCTAATGGATGTGTAGTGGTATGGCCTTATGTTTTAAACTGCATTTTCCAAATAATTATGACAAATACCCTTTTATATGCTTGGTAACCTTTGGATATGCTCTTTTATTAAGTACTATTTAAGGAGGTGCCCATGCTCAGTGGTTAGGGCATCAGCCACATACACCCAGGCTGGCACGTTTGAACCCTGCCCGGGCCAGCTAAACAGCAATGACAACTGCAACAACAACAACAAAATAGCCCAGCATTGTGGCGGGTGCCTATAGTCCCAGCTACTTGGGAGACTGAGGCCAGAGAATCACTTAAACCCAAGAGTTTGAGGTTGCTGTGAGCTGGGATGCCATGGCACTCTACTGAGGGTGACATAGTGAGACTCTGTCTCAAAAAATAAATAAATAGGCTTGGCGCCTGTGGCTCAGCGGGCTAAGGCGCCAGCCACGTACACCTGAGCTGGTGGGTTCGAATCCAGCCTGGGCCCGCCAAACAACAATGATGGCTGCAACCAAAAAATGGCCGGGTGTTGTGGCGGGTGCCTGTGGTCCCAGCTACTTGGGAGGCAGAGGCAAAGAGACTTGCTTGAGCCCAGGAATTGGAGGTTGCTGTGAGCTGTGATGCCACAGCACTCTCTCCAGGGTGACAGCTTGAGGCTCTGTCTCAAAAAAAAATAAAAAATAAAAAATAAATAAATAAATAGATAGATAGATAAATAAATAAATAAATAAAGTGCTATTCAAGTTCAATATTTTTTAAAAATTGAGTATTTTGCTATTAATTTGCAGGAGTTCACCATATAATTTGGATGAGTTCCTTAGATTTGTTTATTGCAAATATCTTCTATTCTCTGTGTTTCTTTTCAATATCTCTTCATTGTCTCTTTTCATAAACAGTTTTTAATTTTTTAATGTTACATATATATTATTGTATTTTTACTTCAGATTACTATAAGGACACATGTGATTAGGTTAAATTGTTTGCATTTGTAACGTGAAGTCCAAGTTATAGTTTACCCAGGAGGTGTGCCATACCCCCCTTCATTGTACCCATTAGGTGGGAGCTTACTGTACACCCTGTCCTCTTTCTCCCACCCCCTTCCTGAATTTGTATTTTTCTCTCATTTGGACTGTGGTTGTTCATCTACAAGTTTCATATTAGTATTGAGTACATGAGATGCTTGTTTTTATATTCCTGACATACTTTACTAAAAAGAATGTTCTTTAACACCATCCAGTTAAATACAACAGATGTAAAGTCCCCATTTTTTATGGTACACATATACCACAGTTTGTTTATCCATTCAGTGGTTGATGGGCATTTGGGTTGTTTCCACTTTGTGATTGTAAATTAAGCCATAAACATTTGAGTACAAATGTCCTTATGATAAAATGATTTTTTTTCTACTGGGTATATACCTAGTAATAGGATTGCAAGATCAAATGGAAGGTCTACTTTTAGCTCTTTGAGGAGTCTCCACACTTTTTTCCAAAAAGGCTGCATTAACAGTTTTTAATTTTAATGATGTCCCTGGTGTCAAGATGGCAGAGTGGTTTAAGGCTCCAGACTCAATGTTAATGAAGTCTACTTTATCAATTTTTTATAATTAGTGCTTTTAGTGCCTTATTTAAGAAATATTTATCTTTGGCTACCCCAAAGTCATAAAGATATTCTCCCATGTTTTCTTCTAGAAGATTATCTCCCATGTACACTTTCATACTCTGACTACATATACATATTGCCAAGAATATACAGTATTGTTTTGTGTATGTTTGGATTTTATACAAATAATATACAGTATGTATTCTGCAACTTGTTTTTTTCACTCAGTAGTATAAGGATAATGTTTGTTGGTTCCTGTGGCTCATGTTGATTCACTTTCACTGCAGCAAATTACACTGCATACATCACCATCTATGTACCCTTTATCCTGATGATGGACACTTATGTTGTTTCCAATATTCACCAACACAAATAATGCTTCTATGAACATGCATGAGTGTGGCCCTTTATGTAAGTGTCTCTGGGGTACATGCCTCAGAGAGCAGGCTGTGGTTTGGGAGCTGTAGAAACTCACTCAGCCCTTGAAGGAGGTGCCTCCGGGGCTGCTAGGGAGTAGACCTGGCCAGAGAGATGGGTGGTTGGGTGGATGTGCTGGGCAGTCCTGGCTCGGGGCCCAGACTCTTGCTTTAGCCAGAGCAGATTTGCTTTCATGCTTAATGACCTGGGGTTCTATTTAACTCTTTGTTTGAAAAATAGATTCTGTTTAAATTTTTTTTTTCTTAGAAAGAAGTAACTGAGTTAAAATGTTGTTCCCAATGTGTTACGGGTTAAAAAAAAAAAAAAAGGGAAAAGGAGATAAGTGATTCCACCTGTAGCCCATGCCGGTCTGCTCACCACTGCTTTGCATTATTAATTATTGTGTGCAGCCCTCCTACTTCTCTTCCCAAGATAGACTCCTTATTTCTGTATCTTTAACTGTCAAGCTTAATGGGCATTGGTTGATGGATTGATTGATGAGGGATCTTTTGAACAGCTTGGCACCACACACATCTCATATTGGTACATTCTATAGTGCACAAACCAGATTCCTATCTATCCTTCCCTGGGGGCCAAGAAAAGCCCTGAGGACTTCACAGTGGAGGAACGACTCTCCTCACTTCCAGGAGGAGAATCCTGAGCCTCAGGGAGATAAAGAGGCTTGAGGTCATATGTCAGGGAGGTGACAGGTCAAGACTTGGAACTACGCCTTCAAATCCTGGCATTTTCCCAACTCCACCAGGAGTGCGGCTTGGAAACACAGCCTTTATCCAGATATTAATTAATAACTAACTTGTGTGTTGCTTTCTACAAAGTTCTTACTCTTACATTGTCCTTTCTAATCTTCTTAACCCTTTGGTAGGTGTGTGCCATTATTATTATCCCAACCCCCCTCCCCCTTTGCAAAGAGGAGAAACTAGAGTTCAGAGGTTAGAGGTGTCTTAACCAAGGTCACACAGGTACAGAACCACCTGGCATCTCAATACTCAGTTCCAACTTCCCTGTCCCACCCTGTGCTCCTTCTCTCCCTTTTCTTCCTGTGTTAGGCCCTGGAGATGTCTGGACAGGTGGGCTTTTCAGGAACCCTCTAGCAGCCCGAAGGCCTGGCCCTCCAGGCAGGTCCAGGAAACGGGGTTGTTTCTATTAGTGCTGAGCAGCCCCTCCCATGAGGCCAGGGCTTGTTTTTCTTATCTAAATAAACTCTATACAAACAAGGCCACATTACTCATGTGTAAGTTATTTGCGATAGCATTGCCTAGAGATGGGGAAATTAGTTCACACTGGAACTGTGTCTCAACCTGGTACAAATGAATGGGGAAATGGAGTTTTAGGCCCAGGGCAGAAAAACCCCAAACACATCTTTTTGGCATCCCACACCCCATTTCAAGCCTAAGGAAAATTTTTTCTTCTGGTCACAGGCTCTGGGGGCCCTGTTGGAGGAAAGGCAGAACCCACAGGTGCTGTGGAAACAGGTGAGGGAGCTCCAAGGGACAGATTCTCTCTTCCCACTGGTGCTCTTGACGAAAGACAAAGACACAACTCAGAGCAGAGGACATCTGCTCTATCCTCAGGCCCTTGGTAAAATGAGTGCTAGAATCCATGCCTAGCTCTTCTCCCCACATTTAACTAAATCCCTTTAACTTCTAGAGTCGGATGTTTCACAGAAGGTCCTGGGATCATGGGAAGGGTGTACGGAGCTTCTACGTAACTGAGAACATGCAAAACTTAGCTCAGGACCTGGCACGGCATGGTCGTTATTATTATTGCTAAGAGGGCAGTTGGCTATGTGTGAGATGGGAAAGAGAGATAATGTTAAAGGCAGTTTGCTTTGGCTCACCTTCCTGTAACTTGCCAAAGACACATTCACATATCTACTCTCTCAGGTGCGTTTAGTACAGTGAGGGCCTGACTCTAAGATGTTCTATGATGGGCTTGAGTTACCAACAGGATCCTCATTGTAAACTATGGAAAGTGGGGTGTATGTTTCTAAAGGACCCTGAGACATAAGATCTCAACGGAATTCCTGACAAAGCTGGAAAAAGAACTGTAGTCCTAGATCAGCAGATTCTGGTTCCAACGAAATGTTTTTAAGATGACCAACTCTCTGGATATGATGTGCGTTGGTCCTTAGGAACGCGGGCCTGTATGGCTTCTGTCCCAGGGCTCTGAAACTGTGGTGCCCAGGCCATGTGGTCACGGGAATTCCTTGCTCCTCTTTCCCAGCATCAGACCACGGGAATTGGGCCTGGAAAGGCCATGGGTATTGTGCCATGTGGGTCTGGCCCTGGAGACCTTGTCTGATTCATCTCTGCACTCCCACAGTGACAGCCACTAGAACAGGACTGAGTTAAGACCCTTAGATGCTCTGAAAGATCAGTCCTCCCTCGTATAAAATTCAAACAAAAACAATTCTAAATCTGAGAAAGTGTCACTCATCCATGTGTGCTGACTCAAAATAGCTTCCTTCTAGAGATTTTGATTGCAAAATCCTAAGTGAATGCAATAAAGCTGAACTCTTTTTCTTGGGTAAGGAGTGGAGCAAGGGAGATGCTTTGCTGTTGGCCTAAATGCGTGCTCTCTAAGCCTCCGGGTCACGGTCTGCCAAGGGGGCCTTGCATATGGCAGGTGCTCAGCTCACATCTTCTAAATACAACATGGTATGCTCACTTCCCAGAAAAGGACTATATCCAAGCCATATCGTGTAGGGGTGTGGGGAGAAAGTCTTAGTCACTGAACATGTGCGTGCACACACACGCACGCTCACACACACAGAAAGGGAGAGAGAACGTGTGTGGGCTCAGCAATCTTCCCCAGTTCCAATTTAAAGGGACAGTAAAATAAAAACCTGTTGTTTCCTCTTATAATTAATATACGTGCTTTGAATTTGCACATCTTGCCAGGCCCCTCCCTTGCTGCTAGCTGACCCTATGGATGAGGTTCTGCAGAAGGGTCAGCTACTAACTCTGAACCAAACAGCTGCAACACTGGGCCTGGAACCCCCAAATTCACAGAGGAAACAATTCTACAAAGGGATTTTAAAATTTCTGAATGTACCCCTAAGAAGATAAATGCATTCCTACCTAAAACTGGTTTAGATCTGCTTAAAAAATAACAACAATGGCAAAAATACACTTAATGAATGTGTAACAAACCACAAAACCACAGTAAGTGGAGTTTGACCTTGAGGGGGAGTGTATAATTGTATGTATTTTAGACATTAAATTAAGGAAACATGGCCTCACTCAGAAAAATCTGAGGGGAGGAGGAAGGGCACTGTGAAAGTATGAGTTTCATGCTGACTGGGAGCTCAACTCTACTCAGCTAGGCTTCAAGGATGGAGGGTGTCGTTTTGTTAGTGAGTATGTACATTCGTTTTCCATTCGTTCATTCAAATGTTTATTGAGAGACTACTTGGTGCCAGGTGCCGTCCTGAACATTGGCAACAAAGGCGTTTCTGAGATGAGTTTCTGCTCTGTCTGCTCAAGTCAGTGGGGACAGAACTCATATTTTCTGGCTCTTGAATTAAACTGCATGCTATTCAAAGGCAGGAGGCCAAGCTATTTTCTTGCTGCATTTCTTCCACAAAGCGCCCCGAGCATGTGCGCTCACAATTGGATGCTCAGGCAATGGGCCCTGATTCTCTGGCAGGCACCGGCCTTCCTTTTTCTTCTCTCACCTCCTCTCCTGCTCTTATCTCCTGGGCCTCTTGGGTGGCCCTGGAAGGATCAGACTCTGAGAGGTTAGCTGTTGATTAAAGCTGACAAGAACCCGAGGTGTTGCCCTCCCACAGTCATTTGCATCTGGTTAGAGGATTCCCAAAGACCAATGGAATGTGTCTCTATCAGTGGAATTAGAAAGTCAGAGCCAGGGAAGTCTCAAAAGCAAACAGGTTTCAGCGAAAAGAATGGCAGAGTTTAAAGAAGGATTCCAAGGCAGGGAAGAACTCAGTAGCTGATTAGCAATGCCTGCCATGGGTAATGCAAAGCAGGGCACTGAGCTACGTACTGACAATACCCATGAGCTCGTCCAATCCCTTCTTTGTCTTACAGATGTGGACACAGAGACAGAAAGTGGAAACTGAAGTTGGGAGCAGGTCCATTGTCAGAACCAGGCCCTCTCGAGCCCCGGGCACTCCAATGGGTCCATTCTCCTACCATTAACCAAGTTTTAACCACTTTGCAGACAGAGGGATTTCTTCCCCAGGTCTCTGCCATCCATCCTCTTCATTCATATGTGAGTTCAGCTCTGATTGAGGACTATTATACAGCACCAAAGCACATGTTTCTTTAGTACTCTGCCATTTCCTAGCAATTATTTGAGGGTGGTAAAACATAGTGCAACTAAAGCTGAGTCCATACCAGAAACAGAAGGACTGTGGGCCAACTCACCTAGAGTTTAGCAGTTCAAGCCAATTTTCATATAAGTCCTTTCATGTGTATACTACAGATTAGGCCTATTTTACATCCCCTAACCCAGCGACGGGGTGAGCACGGGACTGACACGCTGCCGTGTGAGTCAGGATGCCACATTTTAGTTACGAGGCCTTGGGCACGTCATTTAGTCTATCTGGGCCTCAGTTTGCTAATGGTTAATCTATTCATCTGCCAAATATTTATCAAGCACCTTCAAGGTGTTTGGTCAGGCACAGGTGTAGGGGGCAGAAAAGCAAAGCAAGGTCATTAACCTTAAGGGGCTTACAGTCTAGTGCAGGGGTGACTGAACGTTACTCTTCTTTGCTGCACATGGGAAGAATAAGTGTTGTTTTGGGCCCACACATTAAACAAGGTCTGTGCATATTTTTTGTGATATCCAACACCACAGATAAGCAAAAACTGTCCTCACAAAACCAGCATGTGGCCCATGGGCTGCAGGTGGACACTCCTGATCTAGTATAACGGATCAGTTAAGTAAACAAATAAATACACTAATGGGCACAGGTGCGAACAGGACAAAGTGGGGGCTCTCAGTCCTACCTAGCAAGTCAGACACGGAAAGGCTTCACGAAGAGGGTCATGGTCAAATTAGTCTTAGTCAAGGAGAAGAAGTGATGGGATGGGGGATTGAAGAAATGGAATGGACCTAGAGGACAAGGATGAGCTTAAAGCAAAGGCACAATGGCATGAAAGAAATAGCAGTGCCTACGATTTGCCTGGAGAGAAGGTGTGATCTGGAGGGAAGCAAGAGAGAAGGCCAGAGATAGGGCAGGTCCCAGGGCCTGGTGCCTTCTGCTCCATAAGCAGGTCCATGGGCCCTATTCTCAAAATCTATGCTGTCCAATAGGGCAGCCACGAACCACAGGTGGCTGCTGAGCACTTGAAATGTGGCCAGACTGAGATGTAAGTGTGAAATGTACAGTAGATCGCAAAGACTTCATACAAAAAAATCGTATAAAACAGAGAGGATTTTTATACTTATTACATGTTGAAATGACAATAAACTAGATATGTTGAGTTAAACAAAATATACTGTTAAAATTAACTTCATCTGTTTTTTTCCTCTTTTAAACGTGGCCCAAGAAAATTCAAAATTACATATGACATTCTCATTACAAATCTTTTAGATAGCACTGCTATAGACAATGGCAAATCACTGGAAGCATTTTTTTTTTTTAAAGAAAAAGGGAACATGCAGATTAGATTTGTGTTTTGGCATGTTCACTCTGGCAGCAAATAGAGAATGGAGACAATTAGAAAATTACGGTACTAATTGGTGGTGAGCAGTGATGAGGGTCTGAGTTAAGATGGAGGCTAGTGGTGGGGGAGGTGGGTTCTTCGGGTTTTGGGACTGACTGGATCTCAAGGTGTGAGAAAGGAGGAGTCTCCAGGTTGCTGGCTTGTGTGACTATAGATTATGGTGATGTCCCCGGAGGATGGAGGACAGGGGAAGAGATTTTACAGAGGAAGCTGATGAGTCCAATTCTGACCACTAACATTGAGATGACTGTGGGATGCCAAAGGGGAGGTCCGGGTGACCTGAAACATTGAGTCTGGAGCTCTGGAGAGGAGTTTGGGCCAGATACTCAGATCTGGAGTCAGTTTATATGAGTTAGGTGAGACTCAAGGGTGGACAGGATCACCCCGGGGGAGGATATGTAAGGGAACATGCAAGTACTTGGCTCTGGAGAACACCAATACCTATGGGAGGGCAGGGGAAGAGGTCTGAAAAATAGATCCTTCTGCATCCTGACAACAGTGACATCCTGTGATTCCTCACCTAAGGCAGGCAGCTCTCTGCTCCATGCTGAGGGCTTTTAGCAGAGTCTCTTCTTCATTTTTTGATAAAAAAAAAAAAAAAGCTCCATTCCCTTGAATGGAGCTATTGATGATCAAGTGAGACAGTAAGAAAAGAATCTGCCCCAGGTGTATAAAGCAAGTGTGGCAAGAACAAGCCGGTACAAAGCTTTTCAGAGGGTGGTTTGGTAATGGCATTCAAAGTTGCAATTCTCTTTCTAAGGACTGATTCTAAGAAAATAATCATGAGAAGTTAAGGTGGGAGGATTGCTTAAGCCCAGGAGTTAGTTATAGTGAGCTATGATCATGCCATTGTCCTCCAGCCTAAGCAACAGAGTAAGACTCTGTTTCCAAAAAAAGGAAGGGGAAGAGGAAGGGAAAAAGGAAAGGGAAGGGAGGAGAAGGGAAGAGAAAGAAAGAAAAGAAAGAAAGGAGAAAGAAAGAGAAAAAGAGGGAGGGAGGGAAGAAAAAAAGGAAGGAGGGAAGAAAGGAAGGAAGGAGGGAGGGAGGGAGGAAACCAAGTAGGGATATAGACAAATGTGTATATACAAAAGTGTTTCAAGCATCACTCTTTACAATACCATATAAAATTGAAAGAAATCTAAAGTTCAATTGTGGGAAACTAGTTTATAAATTATAGTTGATCCATGTGAGAAAATACTCTACAGTTCATTCAAAATAGTGTAGTAATTGTATATTTATTGATATAGAAAGATGGTCACAATATAGTCAATGAAAAAGCAGATGACCATGGTATGATTATTTTTAGTTAGTGGTTGTCATTTGTCTTCATCGAGTTAAGAGCAAGGACTGTCCATGAGACTGTCTGGGCTAGCCAAGCATGGCCACTCGATGATCTCATGTCAGCAAACCTCCATGGCCTCTTCTGAAAAGGGCACGAAAATAACACGAGAATAACATGAACCACAGGAAGCCTTACAAACCATATGAGTTAACCTAATCTATGAAAAGTGTTTAAAACAGGCCAAACATTTGTTAAGACCTTAATATATGCTAATTGCTATTTATTAAAACATCTTTAGTAAGATACAATTTGTATATCATATACTTCACACACTTAAAAATGCTTAATTCACTGGTGTTCAGTGTATTCACAGTTATGCAACTATCACCCCCGAAAGAAACTTGGTACTCATTAGAAGTCAGTAGCCTTCCCAATCCTTCCTGCAGCCCTTGGCGACCACTGATCTACTTCCTGTCTTTAAAGAGTGGCCTATTCTGGACATTTCATAGAAATGGAATCATACAGTATGTGGCCTTTGTGACTTTTTTTCACTTAGCATGTTTTCACAGTTTAACCTGCCATAGCATGTATCAGTCCTTCATTTCTTTTCTATACAGACAGCCTTTATTATGAATGCCATGATAAAATTTTTAAAAATTCCTTTCAATGGGCTCGGTGCCTATAGCTCAGTAGTTAGGGCACTGGTCACATACACCCAGCCCAGGCCTGCTAAACAATGACAACCATAACAACAACAACAAAATAGCTGGGCATTGTGGCGGGCACCTGTAGTCCTAGCTAGTTGGAGACTGTGGCAAGAGAATCTCTTAAGCCCAAAAGTTTGAGGTTGCGGTGAGCTGTGATGCCACAGCTCTCTACCAAGGGCAACATAGTGAGATTCTGTCTCAAAAAAAAATTCCTTCCAATGAAAACATTTTACTTTTGTAACAACACAACCACCACCACCACACTTACTTATTTTTAAGCTAATGTCCCTCCTTTTGATTAGGTTGAATTGCTTGGGAGTGTTTCCCTAACTATTATTTCATTACTCTGAAGTCTGAGTCCATGACGGAATGTTCTCGTGGGCTGCCAGGTTGTATGGAAGGTGCAGAGTACTCCAAATGCGTGTGCTGGTTTAAGAGGTGGGGATTCCCCTCTTTCTCCCATTACACATCCTGTGTGCCTGACTACAGAGGGGCACCAACAGCCCCCTCACACACACGAAGGGTCAGCAACAGGCTAACACCTGACCAGAGAATGCAAATCACCCTGTCCCCTTCTCTGCCACTGTCTAGAAACTGCAGTCTTCACACTGGAGAGACCCAACCCTGCTTTTACCCTGCACATTGTTTTCTTTCTCTCTTTAAAATCTATTTTTTTATTGAGTTGTAACTTGTATACAGTATACTCCATTCACTCTTTAAGATATTTCTTTTTTAAAAACCATGGCCAAATACAAAATACATATAATACATATTAACAAAAATATTAACCATTTTTAAGTGTGCAGCTCAGTGCCATTAAGTAGCTTGCTTCATCTTGTTCTGCTCTCATCACCCCCATCCATCTCTGGAACTCTTCCCAACTTAAACTCTGTACCCACTAAACACTAACTCCTATTTCTTCTCACCCATTCTACTTTTTGTCTCTATGAATTTGACTATTCTAGATATCTCCTATAAGTGGTTTTATTTAACGTTTGTTTCTTAACGTCAGTTTCTTTGTGACTGACTTATTTGACACACAATGTCCCCAAGATTCATCCATATTGTAGTATATACCAAAATTTCATTCCTTTTTTAACGCTCAACAACATTCTATTATATCACATATGTTGTATGTATACACCATATTTTACTTGTCCATCTACCTGTTGATGGACACTTTGTTACTTTCACTTTTTGGCTACTACCAATAATGCTGCTATGAATATAGGTGTACATATATCTGTTTAAGTCTCTTCTATTTTTCCTCTGGGTATATACCTTTATCTATTTTTAATGTAAAAATAACATGTCACTATATTAAAAATAACTTACAGGCATGTGATCTCACTGCCATTTTAGAATTGTATTTACATTTTTGTGTATCCTCTTTGGTGGCCATTCATATGCATGCATTTTTAAATAAATACAATTATGATGAACCAACAATTTTCCAACTATGACTTTTTAGATCCACATTGCAAACTGAACCATAGATCCTGGATCTGAGTCAAAGCCATATTTATCACACTTATTATCCCAGACAAACATAGGTAAGAGAAATATAGTGGTGACCTCTATAAACCATGTAAGTATATACAATATCTGTAAAGACAAAACCCCAAGAATGCAGGGAGAAAACTCACACAATATAGACTGTTTCACTTAGGGCTAGACTCTGTGAAAGAATGAGCTCTGAGTGAGACCTCAGAGGCAGGAAAGATGGAAACGTCTAACATGTACACACACTCTTGCATCGCAACACCTATACATAGAGAGCGAGCAACACGCCAGGACATATACACATGGTAAAATTAAGCACATACACACAACCCCACACCTACCAGGATGCTCTCTCTCCTGGCCGCTGATTCAGACCTGCAATTTCTAAAGGCTAGGAAGGAGTTCTTGCGAGAGAACTCAAAATAGTTCTGTGAACCCTGCCCTGAGCTTCAAGTGCCCGCCCATCCTGTCCTCCCAGGGCATCCCTGGCCCTGAGCCTGGGTCAGCACACAGCCCCAGTCCAATCCCCTGCACAGACCTCCCAAGTCAGACCCGGCCCTTTCAATACCTTCCTCGGACAGTGCCTGTAACACCCAGCTCTTCTGTCATAGCTGTTCTCCCAGGGACACTCTGTTATCAGTATCAGAAACCCTGCTGAGGGATCTGGAGACAAAGGGACACATGCTGGGCTGGCAGTCAAGGTCCAGTAGTCCATGGCCAATCCAGTTTAGACCAACAACAGCCGAACTCTGTGGTCCTCTGTGCGGTACAACATGACAACCATCTTGCAGACACTGAGAACTTTCAACACGACCACATACTTTAAGCCTGGGTCCAGAGCAGACCCACAAATAGTGCTTGTTTCCTGCCCTCTGTTCCCTAATCTGTCAAATGGGGGACAACACCTGGGCCTGCGTGGGCCTTGGGGTTGCAGTGAGACAGGTATTTTAAATACTTTTGATTGAGTTCCCCAAATGTGAGATATGATCATGGACCTGGACAGCACTGGAAGCCAAAAATTCTGAAGACAGATAGTGGTGATGGTTGTGTTCTATCTTTTGAGCAAACTAGAGAACAACAGTGTCTTTGCAATACTGCAGCCACACTTCCCAGTACATAGTGCAGCAATCACAGATGCCTGAAATCATTCATTTACATTCTCCATTAGCCTCACCCCCCATTTCTGTATACTACCCCCACTCCAAATACCCACTCTACTTTGTTCAATATGTTTTTGTTTTTTTTGAGACAGAGCCTCAAGCTGTTACCCTGGATAGAGTGCTGTGGCATCACAGCTCACAGAAACCTCCAATTCCTGGGCTTAAGCGAGTCTCTTGTCTCCGCCTCCCAAGTAGCTGGGACCACAGGCGCCCGCCACAACACCCGGCCATTTTTTGGTTGCAGCCGTCATTGTTGTTTGGCGGGCCCAGGCTGGATTCGAACCTGCCAGCTTAGGTGTATGTGGCTGGCGCCTTAGCCCACTGAGCCACAGGCGCTGAGCCAATATGTATCTTTTTATTCCTATTTTTCTATGGTGGTAAAACACACATACCACAATTTGTCATTTTAACCATTTTAAGTGTATAGTTCTGTGGCATTAAGTACATTCACACAATTGTACAACTGTAACCACTATCCATCTTCAGAACTTTTTCATCTTCCTCATCTGAAACTCCATATGCATTAAACCATAACTCTCTCCCAGCACTCTGGGAGGCAGAGGCTGGGGGATTGCCTGAGCTCACAAGTTTGAGTCCAGCCTGAGCCAGAAGAAGAGTTGATCTCTAAAAATAGCCAAGCAATCTGCGGGTCTTGGCCTCCCAGAAGTCTAGGATTACAGATGTGAGCCACCACGCTGGCCACATCAAAAGAAACCAGCATTTCTTTTTAAGGCTGAACAATATTCCATTGTATGGATATACCACATTTTGTTTATCTATTCATCCATTTGATGGGCCCTTGGGTTGCTTCTACCTTGTGGCTAATAGTGAATGCTATGAACATGAGTATACAAAAATGCCTGAGTCTTTGCTTTCACTTTTTTAGGGTATATACCCAGAATTGGAATTGCTGGGTCACATGGCAGTTCTGTTTTATTTTTGAGGAACCATCATACCATTTTCCAAAGAGGCGGTGCCATTTTACATCTTTACCAGCAATGTGCAAGCACATCAGTTTCTTTTTTTTTGAGGCAGAGTCTTACTATGTCGCCCTGGGTAGAGTGCTGTGGCATCACAGGTCACAGCAACCTCAAACTCTTGGGCTTAAGCAATTCTCTTGCCTCAGCCTCCCAAGTAGCTGGGACTACAGGCACCCACCACAGAGCCCAGCTATTTTTTGGTTGTAGTTGTCATTGTTGTTTGACAGGCCCAGGCTGGATTCGAAACCATCAGCTCCGGTATATGTGGTTGGCGCCCTTAGCCACATGCTTTCCAACACTTACTATTTTCTGTTTTGTTTTGTAATAGCCACCCTAACAGCTATGAAGTAATTCAATATGTATCTTTTTGCTTGTACAACTTCTTTAAAAATGTATACAATTGTTCTGTGTATCTCTAATTTGTAAATGTAAGTGGTAGCATTATGCTGTAAATTTCATTCTTACTATTTTCGCTTGGAACTGTTTTGGCGATCCATCTATTTGTTTTGTGTACACAGAACTCATTGCTTCTAACTTTTGCATACCACATCCGTGTATATTGAGAACCTAGTATGTGCTTGTGCCCCGCAGCTCAATATACCAGTTATTTAATTTAATTCCATACAGCACCCCTAAGAAATAGATGTTATTATTATTCCCATTATATAGATGCAAAAGCAACACCTGTGGAGTTAGGAAATGTGCCAAAGTCACATAGCTGGAAATGGTAGAGCTAGAAGTTTCACCCAGGTCTGTCTGGTGCCACAGGGGAGTTCACATGCGTAAAGCGCTACAAAGAGCTATACATAGTAACTCCACTGTAGGCAGAGGTTCTCTCCTACGTGAGGGCGCTCTGATAAGAGTTCTAGCCCTGACTTGTCTACGTACTTCCACAGTTCAAATCACTCCCTTTCACCAGATGCCACTTTCTGGCTGTGTAAAATGAAGACAGAATTGTTTGAATGCTTTTTCTAGATTGACCACATGTTGATTAAATACCCTTTAGCTAAGGGGAAATAATCAGAATTGAAGTCAGGTGTTTGTTTCTTTCCAGTATCCCACCTGGGAGCCCCTGCAAATACAAGAAAACCCCTTGGCATATCTGCTGAGGAGATTCCTCCCTGATAGCGCTGACTATTCCCAGGGAAACAGAACTGCTGCCTCCACCCCCATCCCACCTCTTGAACTTTGCACTTATCATGATGAAAAATTAACTGGGTTAATGTTTCCCTTCCAAGGACAACCTCTGCAAAAGCAGGCCTGGCTGAGCCCCAAGAGACCAGGTGCCAGAGCAGAGCTGTATCTATCCATCTGGAGCCGCCTACCCATTTGTGGTCCAAAGTCAAGACAGAATGTAGGGTTCTCTCAGCACCAGCAAGAATCAATTCCTCACCCCTTTTCAGAGCTTTGTGAAGTAAGGCTTACTCCCCCAACTCCTCCTGTGGAGAAATTGAGACCAGAGAAGAATTAGCTCAGAAAATGTCATATACTAGACTTGTACATGGGTCCAGTGCAGTTTTCCTGCACCCACAACTGTCCTTGTCACACAGACGGGCCGAAAGCACAGGAAAATATGGTTTAGCAACACTAGCTGGCTGACTAGTTATTTCTTCCCTTCAGGAAAATGGGAGGCTGAATGAGGACCTCTTCCAGTGCCATAATTTTAGAGGATGAGTTACATGCCAGTCCCCACCCCACTACCTTTAATCCTCAAATCTTAGGCTATTACCTCCATAATGCAAATCGCCTCCCTTCACCAGGCACTGCTCTCTGTCTGCGTAATGAGGATTTGCTCTGGAGGACAGTTACAATGCTCTTTCTAGAGTCACTACTCTGCACAGAAAGAACCACTTGCTCCAGTTTACAGCCGAGAGGATAGACACTTAGTGTGGTGAAGAAGGGAACAAGCCAGGGTTCAAAGTCAGGTCCATCACTGGTGGAGCCTGGGCTCTTTCTACACCAATGGTTGGACTTACTTGATAAGATGTTCAGGTTAAAATTAGCGATTTGCTGGAAGATGATGACTGTAAGACTCTCTTTCAGCCCATTGTTGCCTACTCTCTACCTTGGTGCCTACCTGAAGTTGGAGACCTACATCTTTCACCTTGGAAGTCTCAGAACTGAACAGGAGGGCTAGATATGCCCAATCAACAATCCACACATATCTAACTGAACTGAGCCCTCCCCCAAATACTCTTCAAGGCATTAGCAGTGCAAAGTTTTTCCCATTAGAGTCCCACAACTTCCCTAGGAGGTTGGCGGGAAAGCCATTTCTAGTCACATTTTACAGGTAAGCAAACATCTTACACATTACAATAATGTGCCTGTGTAAAGAACTTTTGTTTTGCAACAAGCTCTATCCATGATGTCACCTTCACCTTCCTCAACCCAGGCAGCTGGGTGCTGTGGCAAGATCATGGAGTGAGGCTTCACACAGTGTTGGGTTCAAATCCCCAGCTGTGCCATTGGAACCCTGAGTAAATACTGTCATCACTCTGTGTCTCAGGTCCCCCATCTGTAAATGTGACACATAGAGACATCTACCTCAAGGGCCATTGTGAAGATTAAGTCAGAGGACAGCACTGCTACCTGGAATGAATGAAAGAAAGCAATCAATAAGCTTGGATTGCCTTCCTGCCTTGTCTCTGACCGAGGGTTAGAGGAGAATAAAACCTAAAACCACAACAGCAGCTGTGAGTTAACAGGAGGGCCAGCCAGGAAGGGGAGCCAGGTTGCTAAGCCCCAGTTGAGGTTCAAGGACTCTCCTTGCAGGCCAGAGCAGGCGGGTGGTAGGAAAGGAGGGCTAAGAGCTCGTTGCGCTGCAGCAGCAGCTGACAGACTGTTCTCTGTGACAAGGCGAGGGCCCCTGCAGCTTCTGGGCTGACTTTGTGGATTCTGCCACACCTCCCAGGGCTTTGTAACTCTCCACCCGCAGAGGGTTTGCAAATAACTTCTTTCTCACCACAGTTGTGGTGGGGGGATTCCTGCTGTTAAAAACAAACAAAGGCCTTAGACACCCGGCTAAGGGGAGGTGGTGCTAAGAGAAAGGCCCCGAGGCCTGGGGTAACTCCTGAAAGCCGCTGAGAGGCCTGTGGGCAGATGCGCCTGAATTCCACTGGGGAGAAAGCCCCAGAGCTCGCCCTGTGCCAGTGTTTCTTTACTTCTCATCCAGGTTAACCGTGAATACATAATCTTCTCGAGGACTACCCTTGCTCCACGTTTCTGCAAGTTCACTGCTTTGGAAACAAAGCTCTCTCCTACTATTTATTGGGAGTCAAATTTCTGATCTTTCTCTGTCAAGAGATTCTGCAACACCCTGTTACGTAAATTTCTCCCAAAGATAAATTCCAAACGCCCCCATTCATTCCGTCGTGAATTCAACTGAGATGTCTTTGAGGCCCATTTTCTGCCGGGTACGTGGTTCACAAGGCAAGGGACCCCTGACTCCAACTATTGTCCCGGTTGTCACTGGGGTCCCCAAGTCCCCACTTCTGAGAGCCCACACCCCCCCTCCCAACTCCTTCCTCCGCGCACAGTCTTCGTGCTCTCAGCCGGTGTGAGCTCACCCATAAGAGAATAAAAGCAGCCCCCGGGTCGCCGACGCGGACCAAGGCCTCTGACCCAAATCCGCGAGCGCGAGTCCAAAGTGCGCGTGCCGACTTCCTGGGCCTCCAGCCTCCCTCTAGGACCCGGGTCCTCTCCGGGGTGTTCAGCCAGCCCTCGGCCGGGCGGCGCTCGCTGCTACAAGTCTAAACCTCTCCGGCCCGCAACTCCAACTGAGCTTCCCGAACGTGGGTTCTGGGAGCGGGCCCCACTGTCCAAGCTCGGCCCTCCTGCCCTGGGCCCCTCTGGCTGCTCTTTTCCCAGGACTTCCTCCTCGCGCCCGCCAGACTTCAGGTCGGGACCGCGCGGAATCCCGCGCGCTCTATCGAGGGCCGCTGCAGTCCCCGGTTGCCCACGTGGGCGTGCTCCGCTCGGGGCGGGGGAAGGCCGGGCGCCCTCCCTGGAGCAGGGGGCGGGCGGGGCGCGGGGTAGGAGGCGGGGAGCCCCGGCGGCGAGGGGGCGGTGACAGTGCTTGTAAAAGAGGTTGCACGAGGATTTGCATGAAACACAGACTGGGAGCTGGCGGGAGCCGGAGCGCGGCGCACGCCCGGGCCAGCCCAGCGAGCGAGCGGGCTAGCGGCGAAGAGGAGGGAAGCGAGGAGGCGAGGCCGCAGAGGCGGAGGGATCTGCGCATCAAAGCGAGCGAGGCGAGCGAAGTTTGGCTGGGGGTTGGACTTTCCTTCCCGGAGGCGGCACCCAAACAGCAACCCCGTGCGGAAACCCAAACTTTCTGCTGCCACTCCGAGTCTCGCGGCCGCCGCCTCCGCCCCGCGTTCGGGGCCTTCCCGACCCGGCATCGCTGCCGCCCGCCCCGCGGTCCTTCTGTCCGGCCGGAGAGCCGCTCAGGGCCGCAGGGCCGCGCGCCGAGCCCCGCAGGCTGCAGCGCCGCGGCCCGGCCCAGCGCACTGGCAAGTTCGCCGAGAGTTGAGACGAAGTTTGGGCGGCCGCAACCGGCCGGGGCCGAGCTCTCCCCTGCACCCCCGGCGTCTCGCTGAGCCCAGCCCCGCCGGGGGCGCCCCTCGCCGCCCGCGCGCCCTTCCCAGCCATGTCGTCCATCCTGCCTTTCACCCCTCCGATCGTGAAGCGCCTGCTGGGCTGGAAGAAAGGCGAGCAGAACGGGCAGGAGGAGAAGTGGTGTGAGAAGGCAGTCAAGAGCTTGGTCAAGAAGCTCAAGAAGACGGGACAGCTGGACGAGCTGGAGAAGGCCATCACCACGCAGAACGTCAACACCAAGTGCATCACCATCCCCAGGTGGGGGCCCGTCCTGGGGACCCGGAGGGCGCGCCGGTGCAGCCCCTGGGCCCTGCGAGGTCGGCCTTGGGGGTGGTAGTGAAGAGTGCGTGTGTGTGTGTAAGGGGTGGAGAGAGAGCGGGCAGGAAGGGGATTGGGGGGACCCCAAACAAAACCTCTGGATTTGCAAAGATCGAGAACCAGGGACACGGCACTCTCACTTCCAGACTTCACATTCGCTTTTCACCTCGGGGAAGTGGGGGTGCTGCTGGAATTGGCCGCCGCCACCCCAGGGAGCTGCGGGCTAGAAGTTGAGGCCCGCTTTGTTTGGCTCCGCGGGCCGGAGCCCCTCCTCCGCCGCCGCCTCCCGCCCCCGCGGCCCGCGCTAGTGGAGGTGGTGGTGTCTCTGCCTTTCTTCTCTTCGGTCCGGTCTCCCCACTTCTTTCCTCCTGTACAGGAATGCAGTCCGTACAGCTGGGGCTGTGGGTGAGGAGCGGGGAGCCTGCCTGGTGATTGACAGATTCCTTTTTGGTTCTTTCTTTGCCTTCAGGATTAGCATTTTTATCGAGTATTTTTAGACTCGGTTGTGCCAGTCTCCCGCCCCTGTGCGTGCACGCACTTTAGTTGCAGTGCAGCGCTCTGACTTTCAAATGGGAGAGACCAGTGGCAGAAAATAGGCCCCATCTTCCACTCCCCACTTGGACTTCTTTTGCCCTCCTTTTAGTCTAAGAGATTGCAGGTTGTTGCAGGATACGAGGTGGGGAGGAGTGGCTAGAGTTGGGCAGATAACAAAACACACCCCGAAGTGGGCCTCGCCTCGGCCCTCGCATTCCTGTGGAGCCCTCCTTCCCAAAAGCGCTTTGCCATCTGTCTGGCGGTCCTTTATCCTCCTCCTTGCGTGCTACCACTAGGTCGGGAGCTCACAGATGGCCGAGAGAAGGGGTCAGTGACTTCACTCCCCAGGGTCTTTGCTAGCTTAGCTGTGTATGGCTGGGAATTGGGGCGGGGAGCACCGTGGCCTCCTGTTTCTACCTCTCAGCCCTCTTTGAAGTCTGATTCTGAACCAGCGGAGTGTGTGTATGGGAAGGTGTGTGTGTGTGTGTGAGGGGGGCGGTCTCAGGCTGTAGAGGAATGAGTACAGGGTCCCCCAGGGCTTGAGCTCTGAAGAGACTGTCATCCTTGCTCCTGGGCCAGAGGTGGACTCCATCCTTGGCCACCTGCTTGGGGCAGCTGCGCAAGGGTTGCCAGCCGTGTCAGGCGGCACAAAGCAACATCTGTCTACAGAAACTCAAGGCAGGCCTCCCCTGATGCCACATATGGTGGGAGTGCTGACTTAAAAAAAGAATTTTTTTTTTTATAATTTTATTGAATCATAATTCTGTACATTGGTGCAATCATAGGGCACGATTCATACTGTTACAGTACTGTTACAGTTAGCCTTCATGGCATTTTCTTGATCACTATATAAAGACATTGATACTCTACATTTAATAAGTTTCCAATACATTGGTTTTGCAAGAGCGATTATGTAATATGGGAAGAACAGAAGGCCAAGGACGGAGCGAGAGCGCCTGGCTTCTCTCACACATGCTGGCTGAGCGATGGAAGGCAAGTCACTCAGCTCCCTGAGCCTCAGATTGTCCTTGTGTGTATGTGTCATTGGGTCTGGTACAGTGCCTGGGAGTCAAGTGCTAACTTGATAGGGATAGGTGCTCTCGTTATGATGTGATCGCAGGGGCCAAGATGTCAGAGAATGAGCCCCAGCTGAGAGGCACCTAACAGGGGTTCCTTGGTTCCAGTGTGGGCACGTCTGATGGCCTCATGTCTCAGATGCACGTATAAGAACACGGGCACAGTGTTGTTCCGGCCGTCTCTGCGGGCTGCTGTCAAGACAGGAGGAGACAGCGGCCAGCACCCATGCATCTGTTAGGGTCAGGCACAGGAAGCCTGGCCAGCAGGGTCAGGCGCAGGAGATTCAGAACAAGACTGAGCCGGAGTCGGCTCCTTCGGCCCCCGTGTTCCAGTGTAAGATGCGTCCAGTGCTTAGCTGGACTCAGCCAAGGGGCAGTGGGGAAGAGCAGGAGAGAATGGAGTGGGCCAGGTCGGCCTGGCGTCCAGCGGGGGTGGAGCCCTCGCCTTCCCCATGCACCGCAGTGGTCTGGGAGGGAGCGGCTGAGTGTGCCCGTGGGCGGCAGAGGGGTGTCTTCTCATCCCCCTCTCAGGGGAAGGGCCGTGCCGAGGAGGCTGTCCCGGTAAGCCTGGGAGCCCATGTGGAGAGGCTGGCTCTCCTCCCAGCTAGGGTCGCGCAGTGCCAGCCGGCGCCCCGGGGGCGTGTGGGGACCCGCAGGCTCACCTCCTCAGTCTGGGACAATGGAGCCGAGGCCCTGTCCCTTATCCCTCTCGCTAAATGCAGCTGACAATGCTGGACGTGACATATAAACGTAAACAGACTCCAAAAGCTGGAGAGGAGAAGTGGCACTGACTGGGAGCACTGGGACCCGCCAGGCGTAGCAGTGAGTTCTCCGGGCTTTCTTCTTGCCTCATTGTCTCAGACTGGACACTGGGAAAGCCGGCAGCCCGGGGACACCAAGGGGCGCACACAAATCCCACGAGAAAAGCCTGCACCTGTCACGGAAGGACCGGGAAAGGGGCTTCCTAGGGGGGCAGTGACTGCTGCCTCCCACCAAAGGCCGTGAAGGAGACCGAGGCCCCCTACTCCCCGGGGAAAGCCCAGCGGGGAGCTTGACCCCACCCTTCTGAGGCTGTAAGAGGCACCCCCCCATAGCAGGGCTTGGGCAGCCAGTCGACCCCATGGAGTGGTGCCCGAGCAGCCCAGTGGAGAGTTGGGGGCTTCACTACTGCTGGGTGGTAAAGACGCTGAGCAGAGACCCTGGGCTGCCCCCTCCCCTGCCAGTCACGGGGCAGCCCTCCTCCCCCAGCTAGTGTGGCCTTTCAACATGATCCATCGTCTCCTAACAGAGTACCCCGAGTGTTCAGGTTTTAGCTGAACATCACTTATGCCAATAACCAGGCAGATACGAACGTGAATGGCAAAAGACAGTCAACTTCAAAATAGCACAGATGGTAGAATTAGCTGAGCATCACAGAAATGCTTCCACACGCTAAAAACAAATAGTGAAATAGAAAAGTCCCAGTGAAGAAAGAGGAAGGCCCACCAAGGAAACAAAAGCTGTAAAGAAGAACTTGGGGGAAATTTGAGAGCCGACAAATACAGTAACTGAAAGAATTCACACACACACACACACACACACACACAGAGCAGACAAGAAAGGAGACACACACACACGCACACACACGCTGAGTGGGCTCAACAGCACAGCAAAGGAGAGAAGGAGCCAGTGGACTTGAAGGTGGACGACAGGAATGACTAATGTGAGTGACAGAGAGGACTTCGGTGTCCTTCCACCCTGCAGCCCCAGGTGCTCGCTGGGCTCCTTCCGTCTCACCTTCACTGTGTGTTCAAACCAAGAGAAAGTGCAGTGAAACAGAAGGAAAGGTGTGTTGCCTCATGTTTACCAAATATGTACAATCGAAGCTCTTTGTTGGGCCGGATGTGAGCTTCAGGGGAACTAACCCAACAGCACTTCTTTTAGTTCTTAAAATAATTTCCACATCGACAACACTTGCTACTTTATGTCCCTGTACTTATGTGCACACGTGAGCTACATTCTTTATGAAACAAGCACTTAAGTAATGCAATGTGTTCCGCACTCTTTACGTTTCATCCTCATAACCACCCGCCGAAGTAGGTATGGTTCTTTGCCCCACTTTACAGGTGAAGACATTGAGAGAGAGGTTAGGTGACTTGTGCGAGGTCACATAGCTAAGCAGGTGGCAGCATTGAGATTTGCGCCTTGGCAGTCTGGATCTAGAGTTCGTGTTCTTAATTACCTCACGCTGTTGCCTATTTAAGGCCACATCTATTTTATGATCTGTGCAGTCAAGTTGCATATTAAAGAAAGCTTTATCTGGCATAAAAATCTATCTGAACTAGAGTGAGCATAAAATTGTGTGGCTCGGTGCCTGTGGCTTAATGGGCTAAGGCACCAGCCACGTACACCTGAGCTGGCGGGTTCGAATCCAGCCTGGGCCCGCCAAACAACAATGATGGCTGCAACCAAAAAATGGCCGGGCGTTGTGGTGGGCGCCTGTAGTCCCAGCTACTCGGGAGGCAGAGGCAGGAGACT